>JAQGBZ010000099.1:0-192232 GCA_034687125.1 Neelides folsomi
AATATATAAGCATTACCATTGCCAAATCTTAGAAAAATTGGTTAAAGATTAAAAGAGATACGAGCCGATTAAAAAAAGAAAGATACTTATGGCCCTTCCTGTATTACTACAATTTACAAAATATTGTAAGAATTTTATTCCAATATTAGCTCGACTTAAACTGACAATGAGCTTGTAAAATTTCAACATAATTTTTGAGCCATTTAACATTATCCAATGAGCCGAGGTACTTTAGATATTATTCGCCTATTCGTATCTTAATTGTACATAGAAAAAATTTACCTTGCATCTTACTGAGTTAGTTGTATTAATTAATTAAGTATTATTATAATTATCAATAATTATCATATAAAGAAAGAGATTTGGAAGAACAATTAAACTTTTATACAAAAATTAGAAAGTCATGTATAAAATTAGAAATTCTCTCAAACTTGGTATTTAGTTGAAATATTTACATTCGAACTAACTATGTTTAATTATAATAATAATAATAATCTTTTAAATGAAAATGAGTTACAACATGTAAAAAGAAAACCTTAAAATTATTTTCTAGAACCCATATCAAATATTCTTGAATGTAATTTTTAAATGCCGTTAGATTGACATTTTGCTTCTTCACTTTTTTACAAACTTCATTATTAACTAAACTGCTTAAACTTTAATTCTTATTTTAAATTGCGTTAAATTAATAATTATATTTCTTTTGTAATCTTCTATGATCTTTTCTCTTTGGGTTGAATGAATATTCTTGTGGGTTTAAAAAATCCCCTTCTTCTTCTTATTCTTCCCATCCACAGTCCTGAAGAAAATAACAAGAGAATAAAATATAAAGTTAGTTGAACAATTAAAACAAATATATTTCTATTAATTACTTTAATTTAAACATCATTACTTTATAATTACACATTAGATTATAATACAAGAAAAACTATTAATTATTTTGAACGTTAGTTAAGTTCATTATATTAAGAAATTGAGATTCTTTTCTTATACTTAAAAATACCAAACCACTCTAAATAATACTAAAGTCATTTCATGTTACATTACATATATTTATATAAATATAGCTCTCATAATATAATAATTGGTTATAATTAAATATTTAGTTTTCGTGATTGTGGAATGTGATTCGTCATTTCTGTAATACACACCATTAATATTAACTTAACTAATTAATTCATAACATAATGGCAAGTTATGATTAATATTAATAAAATCGGGCAGAGTTTCATGACTGTGCACACTCTTGGCCTCTGAATGTGGAATTTCTTTGTTGTTTGGGCATGGATTTGCTTCTTTTAACTGCCTTTGAACTTTTGTCAGTTCTGAGGGTCAGAGGGTCGTGAGGAATATTCGTTGGATCTCCCAAAGTCATCGAAGCAGAAGGAGGATTGACAAAAGCCCCCAACTCCTTATTCCCCCCTTTGTCCTTCTTTTTACAAGCTCTAGATTCGGCAAAACGAAAAAAGCAGAAAAACAAAATAAATTTAACAACATCAATTCTTTGTACAAATTACAATCTACAATATCTCCAACAAAAAATTATACAAATTGACAGAACCATTATATACAACAGGATTAGTAAAATACCATATAAGACACATATACGACAAGTCATAAATACCTACCAATAAACAATGAACTATAATGATTTTAATTAATAACTATTTGAAATACTTAGGTTGAAATATGAAATACATAAATACCTTTATGTACAAAACAATGATTAATCTTCAATTATAAGATTAGATATATCTTGTATGGTTAGTTTAAATTCAATAGTAATAACAAAAATGCGAGGCCTTAGTGCATGCATTTTATAAAATAACCTTTAACATATAAAGTAAAAGCAATCTAATGGCAAAAAGTAAAGAATTTGAAAATGCCAAAGCGTATTATAAGTATAAGCATTATTCATATCGACAACTAGATATCAAATATTGATATTTTGTATAAAGACTCAAGTATTAAGTTATCATATTTGAAATAGGCTATTTGGGAAAAGTTCATGATGTTATAAAGAACAATGAAAAGATAATTAATCCCCTGGGAATTTCTTTGGTCGAAGTTGTATAGGTATTTGATATATAATCTATATTACAATCTCCATACTTTATATTAAAGTCAAAAGTTTTCATAATGCTTTCCTCTCTTTCCAAATTATTAAAATATTTGTTATTAAACTTGCGCAATAAGAAGTATATTTGAGATCAATTTATTCTTCAAAATCAACGATGATCTTTAAACGAAATTGGATAGAGAATTGAAAAGCTAAACATCACTAAATGATCGATTTGCGTTCTTTACTTAAATCCAGAGTACTTAATGTTAGATTAACTATCTATGATAAATTAAAATTTTATCTAAATTGTAATTATTACTAAACTAATATAAATTACGATTTTACAATGCAATGCATTCCATCAACTCCAATCCAAGCTTAATTAATCTAAACAAATTATAGCAAAATTATTTTAATTCCCAAGCGAGGGAAGCGAAGGAGGAAAATTCAAAGTTCCTCTTCACAAGCACTTTCGGCCCATTCCTGCAAATCTTCCAGGTCCAAACTGGGAAGCGTCCTGTAGCTAAAATTTTTATCTCCACTCAAACGATTCTTACTATTCGGCTCTATCATCTTTGAAACTCTGAGAAAGACAAGAGGTTTTAAAAAGACAATATAAACCAATATACAATTCAATATTAGCTATTTGAAGCAATTATATTGATTAAGATAAAAGATCTTAATTTGAACCATTGACCATTAAGAATCACAATCCACAACCCGACACAGATAAGTGCTTTTACTGCAGTCGATGCTCAAAGCTAATACAAATACAGGCAAAATCTCCTATCCGAATGATTAAAAAAAGTCTAATTGCAGACTCCTTTTTTAATTGGACATAATATCCAAATTACCTTAAATAAATATTATGTATAGCTTAACGATGTTTAAAAATTTTAAATTTTAACGATGTTTGTTGCGCTTTACCTGCGCATATTATAAACAAACTAAATCAAGTTAAAATAATATCCACTTTATCATTCTGAAAGGAACGATTCGTCTCAGGATTTAGTTTGTTATAACATGCAAGGGTAAAACGCAACAAATTTGGACATTTTACGGTCACGTTGTACCTTAATGTGCTTTCTTTTTTTAATGGACAATCACCTTAAAATGGTCAAAGGTAAAAATCTGCATTTTGTCCGATGAGTGGGGAATATAATAAACTGCTATGCAGCCAAATATAAACCGGAATGGTCAACCTGTTAATAAACGACAGCTACTTTTCTTTGAGAAAACGCGATTTTCTTCTAAATTGAGTTCCGGTTGCTATGTGCAAACGATCATTTGAGGCAGTAAAACGTCGTTTTTGCTACGCTGCATTGAAGCGAATGGAGCTCAAGTTGGGAAATTTAGTTCATGAATAATAAATTATATGATATATAAAGAATGGTGTAGCCAAATTTCATGAACTTTGGTTAATGATTAAAAAAGATACAGTTCATTAAATAAAAAGAAAGCACATTAAGGAATGCCCTGTATATTCGTTTAAACTTTATTTTGTTACTATTTGATAGTATCTATCTTTAATTCACTTATTTTTACTTTAACTCGAGATTAAATTTCATTAATTGTATTAAATGACTATGTGTAAAATTGTATTTAATGATCTTAATAATAATTTAAATTTTTACTTACTCTTTTGAGAGTGCTTCCAAGCTTTTTCTTCTTAGCTCTTCAAAAGTCATTCCATTTTGTTGTTCCCATTGAGTTTTCTCCATCTCAAATTGGTTTCTTTTGTCATTGACGTCTTTTTGAAGTTTCTCAAGGGATTTTTTCATTTGATCTTCTCGTCGATGAAGCTTTAAAGATTAAAAATGTTTATGATTAAAATTATTTATTTTATGTATTACCATTTGAACCAATGATATATTATTCATAATTGTTAATTATCCTTACGTCAGATTCTGAATCAACAAGTCGTTGGTTTCTCTCTTTAACTTTCATTTCAAAAACTTGTTCCATTTCAGCTTCCATCTTCTTCATTTTGGATTCGTGGTTTTTCTTTTCGTCCTCCATTTGAGCCAATGGATTCCTTAAATAATAAATTCAATTAAAATCCACAACGATAAATCTATTAACCTACTAAACTCACTCATATCTTAAAAATTTAACATTTATTAGGAATCATATAAAGCTCTTTATAATCTAATCCTTAGAAAAATGTCTATTCGATTATCAACAACATGCCCTCAGGGATGAAAAAAATATTATTTTAAATATCTAATTGATATATAGAGTGAGTTTATGTAGAGGAAACAAACATTCAAAATGATCAAAAATGTATTCTTTTAAGATCCCTTCAATATCCTTCAAGCACAGTAAACCCACAAGCATGGTCGTTTCAAATATTTAAAGATATAGCAAGGTATAAGAAATTATTGCTTAAAATTATAACAGTTCTTTTAAATACTTATTTATCTAACATACTTTTAATTTTAAAGGTACAATACATTTGGAATAAGTTTATTAAAGGAGCCTAATTAGTAAAAATTATATTTCTAATATAAAATCTAAATTTCGTCTGTTGATCCAAATTCCAAATATGTATACATAGATAGGTATAAAATAATCAATAAACCAATAAATATATTATGTCGACAAATAGAATAATAATTAGTAATTAGCTATAAAATAATTAAAAATTCCTGAAAATAACAAATCAATTATTGGATTAACTAAATATATACTGTTATTACACTGATTGTGAATTTGTTAAACTTAAAGCAATAAAAATTAGGTAGTAAGTTAATATATAGTGTAGAATACTTAATCAACTTATTTTTAAACAAAGAGGTTATTTACAGAATAATTAATTAATTAATTATTACGCATTTGCAATACCATTCAAAGAAGGTTGAAGGTGACGTTCGAAGTTACATGCCCAGAATTAAAAAAGACTTTACAAATAAAATAATCATTCCATATATAAAAAGAGGGAACTTAAAATCATCACTTCACATCAGAGAAAGATGCAAAAAGAACATTTATTGAAAAAATTAGAAAATAAGGTCCATCGGGGGATCAAGCCGAACAAAGGGAGATTAAAATGGAAATTCCCGAAAGCCCATCAAGTCAAAAAGGGCTAATAAATACATAAAGACTTTTATCTCTAGCGCAATGAAAGAGAAAAAAGTTAATTTGTTCCGTCTGATGTGCATACTTACCAGATAGTTATAAAACAATTAGGAACTCCAGGAGACTGAGCACTACGTGAGAGAGAATGTCATATATATATATATATATACATCATTTTGTAGAGAACCCATACACCATTTTAAAGAAATTTTTATATATTTTCTGTCACATCATTTCACAGAATTGCCACACGTTGAAAGAGTGCTTATTAGTCAAACTTCTTATTTAAGCTCATTAGTAAAAATAGTAATAGTGTAATTTAGTATTAAAAGAAGAAAATTGGATGTAAGATATTATTAGTAATAATATTGTTAAAAATAATGATGTTAAAATACGGAGTGAAAGAGCTCACTTGTCAATTCCTTTGACTGGTTTTCCATCTGGACCCAATCCGGCCAATTTCCTGCATCTGAAGTTCTCATAATGAACATTATTCGTCACGTCTTTCAGATCTTGCAGATGTGTTCGGACCACCATATTTCGCAAGGCCACAAAATCGCAATGTTCCAAATTCTCAACTAAAAACAAAAATATTTTTAAAATTAATTATTATTTATTATTATTACTAATATTTTAAAAATTAGCACCATTTAAATAGATAGTCAAAATTGCAGCAGATTATCAATAAAGTGAGCAAAAGTTTTAAGATAAAAAGAATATGCCAATCTTACCAACAACAGTTCCCCAAGGATATTTTCTTCCCCGAACTTTCTTCCCATCAACTTCCACTACAGTGTTTGAACCAACGACTGCGAAAGGTACACGTTCCCTCATCAGTTTATTGACTTTATTCTCCTCTTCTTCATCACAGTCGGGGAACTCATAGATCTTGATCTTATTCTGCGCTATTTCATTTAGGACCTACAAAAAACCAAAAAAAGCAAATTGTATATTTTTCTTCTTTCCTTCCCCTTCAGGAATCCCGGGAAGACCAAGTAAAACGGAAACGACTTTTATTTCCAAAGAAATCATAAAGGAAATTGATTTTAAAATTCTAACCTGCTTCTTGAAATGAGCGACTTCTTCCGGGGTCATTGTGTCTGCCTTGGCTAAGACTGGAATGATATTGACTTTATCATGGAGTTTCTTCATCAGTTCCACATCGAGCGGTTTGAGTCCGTGGCCCGAGGGAGCAATGAAATAAAGGCAACAATGGACGCGGCTATCCATCATCATCTTACGATTCACTCGCGATTCCGCATTCAAGTAGTTTTCATATTGGTTTTCAATGTATTCCATCACTGGTTGCCAGCTACAATAAGCAAATAATATTTTGTTATGTATATAATATAAATAATGTATAGGTACTTATGTATATTTCATGCAAGCATATAATAATAATAATAATAATAGATAAATCCATTCTCAAGCTGAATGACAAATCGTATGATTAATTTCATTTTTTTTGATCTTGTAATAAATAGATTACTCTTACCAATTACTGTTGTCTACAGCATCCCCAAAGCCAGGAGTGTCAACAATAGTCAGAGTCAAATTAACTCCATTTTCTTTGAGTAAAACTTTGCTGGTTTCAACCTTAATTTGAAAAATATTCAATTAAAAAACCTTTAAAACAACAAATAAATAAATAATAAGCAACAATAAGCTATAAAATGTAATCTTAAATTATTTAAACTTACTTGAACGGTCTTTTTTATTCGTTGTGAAGGGCCTGGATATTCGGCCGAATAAATGTCAGCCAAAAACATGGAATTGATTAAGGTTGACTTTCCTAGTCCAGATTCACCTATAAAAATAATTAACATTTGAATTTTATGTATTATTCATAACGCCTATAATTATAATTTCACTATCATTTTCCACCTTTATTTTTTTTCCTGTTTACAAATCTAACTCGAACTTATCACAGTTCATTAATTTACATATTAAATTCTAAAGAAGAATTGGACTAGAACAGTCGATAATCATACATTAAATTAACTTCTATTACTAATAAGGTATTAAAATAGTTAAAATACTATGTACTATACATATAAGTTCGTATTTAAGAAATACACAAAAATATAAACTATATGAGAACTCTGGTAAAAGAGCTATCCAATATTAATAAATTAACCTATTCATAATACCCATTTTCATTCAGCTCAAATGTCAAGATCCAACCGAGCGAGAAAAATAATTCGACAAGGAGGGCGAGGTCTCAAACAAGCCGAACGATTCCTGCAAATGCTCAGAGAAACCCTTGTCGAATTTACGATCCAAATTCTCAGACCTCATTGAGCAATGAAGGGAGAAAAGGGCAAATCGTGACATTTCCTTAATCCTAACGAACACAAACCAGTAAAGGTCACCAGTACCAAATTCCATAACACTTCATTCTAAATGTCCTAAGTATCCTAAAGTCCTAAGCCCTACTTCATTAGTCAATTTGGGAAAACCATGAGAAAAATCACAAAGCTCTGGAAGCTCCAAAAGTGATGAATTGAATTTGTCAGGAAAGAATTTAAAGAATGAAAGTAATTTAAGATTTTCTTACCAACGACCATCAGAGTGAAGTCAAATCCTTTTTTCACAGCTTTCCTGTAAACTTGGTTAGGGAGATTTGCAAATCCAACATATCCGTCAAGTTCTTTCTTCTTCTTGTCCTTCTCTTTCAGTTTTTCCTTCGACTCCTTTTCCTTGTTGTCCTCAATGTTGTTCATGATGAGGTTTGGATTCGGAGTTCGGTGAGATTCAACTTTCATCGCCTCGCTCTTCTGCCCAACAGAGAGGGACGGTGGAACTGCGGAGCCAGAGTTGATCGTTGTGACAAGGGCTGGTGCAGGAGACGACTCATTTTTGAAAAACAACTCCCGTTTATTCTGCAACTGAAAATAAAAAAATTCACTCAATATAACCTTTCATATTTATAGATATACCATACATTATGTATTAATAATATATCCTACTCTCTTCCACATCTGCTGGTAAGAGCGGTAAAAGAAACTTCCTGTTCCTTTACACCCTTATTCCTATTTTTATTCCTCTTTGAAAGATAATCAACTCATTTTCCCATCCGAACCATAGAGAATATTAGAGAGAATAATGACAAGATCCTCAGTCAAACTTCCTTTATAACTCCTAATTAATTATTTTTACATAGAGCAATGACATACAAATGATAGTTACTAAAACTAAACTGGAAATGTTTTTGAAATTAAGGCTGCTATATAAAGCTACCAATAACATTCAACTATACAAAACCCAGAGAATTGGTCTTGAAGGCTAAATCACTAAAATCCCCCTAAGGTTAATATAACTATACTCCTCGTCAAAATATAAATCAATTTTATTGACATTTACAAATTAAATCCTCTTCTTCAATCTCCAAACCCATTTACAAGTTCTGGGTCTTAAATATAAAAAAACGTAAATAAAAAGGAAATCTGAAAAGATTTAATGTTCCCATTCCCATTCAATCTTTCTCATAAGTTAAAAAAGGAGAATGCCAGAATCTCCAGAGTCTGTCAAGTATACAAAATTCAAGATATGGTACATAAAAGTTCATAATAAACACAACATTATGCATGGTACTTTCATACATCCCTATTTTACATTGCAACTCTGGAGTAATGAACAGAACCATTATGGTGAGTATATTTCCATCTCCAGAGTTTTTCTCCATACATATTAGTAATACTGACTCTCAAGACATGTGGAGACTCACAGGGCGGATTATTCTGTCAAGTAATCTCCCGAGTTCTTCTCCGAACGAAGAAGGTATATTCAAAGGTATATTCAAAGACGTGGGAGGGGAACTCTATCGTTTATTCATCTCTCCACTCATTGAAGACAAACAAAGAAGGAGGTGTGAGAGGAATGAAATTAAGGAGAGAGTAAATCTCTCGCTCCACAATTCACTATTTATAACCAATATACTAAAACTAACCTTCCAATGCCTTCAAAAGGACTTATAACAAAACACTTAAGACTTTATAACACTTATAAACCCTCTTCAAATATTATGCAACTGTACATACATAATATATACAACTGTACATATCCTCAAATTTCCACGACCCATTAGGGCCTTAAACCTCCGGGTCTCTCACATTCATTCAAACAAAAAAAGTTGAGGAGGGACCCTTTACAAATTTCAACATGAGTCGGTAAAGAATCTTATCTTATCCTCCCTATTAAATTCAAATTATTAATGATGTCTCGACTCACATCACGACTTAAATTTAATTTTGTAAACTTCAAGTCTTCCTTAACTTCTCCATAGCCTTCAATGTTAATTTAACAATTTATAGGTAAAGTGAAGGTACGAGCTTACCCAAACTCTAAAAAGACTTCTTGAGGACTATTAAGGGGATAAAGAAAAAGTCACACAATCTTCTCCATCTCTTTCCTTCACCCTCCTCCTTCTCTCCCATTACAACTCATTTAACATTTTTCACCCTCATTTGAGTATAGAGTCACACAGAGAGTCTCCCCCGACTTTGGAGACAAAATACCTAAACGTCAAATCAATCCTTCTCACTGACTCTCCTTACTTTACGGAATAGAAAAATACAATCCATCCTCTCATCTTTCTCACTACAAAAACCGACTCCACAAGACTTGAATAGATAAAAGAAGAATTCCAAGGTGTCAAAGAAAATATATAAACTACACTAACTATATATATATATATATATAATATGTATGAAATAAACTATGGCGTTATTATACAAAGAAGAGTCCTCAACCTCAGGTTCCATTTAGCACGTCACATTAACCAGATCGGTGGACCAAAGAGAAGAATTCGCTTCTTATTCTCAATTCGCTTCTTATTCTCAATTCCTCTTCACTCCTTCTCCCAAATCACACTGACTCCTTTTCCCCTCTTTTATTTTCTTCTCCTTTTCTTCTCTTATCCAAAGCATTACAATACTAGTAATAATACTTACTACATACATAAATATACTGTCGAGTTCCGTATTGAATCACCATATAATTCAAAATATTTAAACCAATTCGACACGATCAACAATAGTTTATTGAAAAAAAGTCTTCCGAATCTAATCCGCCTCCCTCGACACGCATACTTGACTAAATGTAAAGACTCCCCTATGCAACCATCGTAGCTTCGTAGCCCGAGCAAAAAAGTACTCGGAGAATATTATGAAACTTTACAAAACTATTTACTATCTTTAATCTCGACTTTGCGACATGAGCTTTAACTTTTTAGTGCTAAAGTTTTTCACTCATGCCTGAGAAGGGAATTCATTAAATAGATATAGATAAAGCACATTGAAAAATGAGATGAGTGTAAAGTTCACAAAATATCCATTTTCAACAGAAAAAATGTTGTTAAAAATAGATCTAAAGTATTCCAAAGTTCTCAATTTCCCAATATCAATCGACGAATAAAAATGATGTCAATCACAAAAAGAAGATGGGTCATGGAATAAATGAAGTAATGGATTAGAAATTAATTCCAAGTGAAATGCGAGAGACAAGTAAACAAGTAAAATAAAACTTTCGAACGAATGAAAAGGAAAGGAGATCAGTTTTAATAAAGTAGGCTACATCAACTACACTACATTAAATACAATAAATAACAAGCTGAAGAAGAATAAATAATTGCCCATAAAGTGAAATAAATGATTAGGACTCAATATAAGACAGTGAAATCAAGTTCTTCATTTTCTCGTTAGACAAGTAAAATAAAGTTAAATTAAGTAAATACAGAACATACATAGTCGAATCACATGTATCATGTATCATATCATATGAATCATATGATAAGTGTAAAGGCTTGTTATCAAGTCGATGATCACCACTCCCTTCTTTTAAATACACTCATGGTTAATTACTTTTCCCTCAACACATTCATAGCAGTTTAGGAACATTTCACACTCTCAATATTTCCATATCCTTGAGTATCTTAATTAAAGAAAAGAACCCCAATCATCTATAAGGGTCAGCGGGAAAAAGAATTCATGTAGGAAAAAATAACCCTAAACTGTAATCAGACATCATAAATCTCAATGTGGAAGATGAAAGATGCATTCTTGAGAGTTCAATTGAGCGTGGGGGCTGAAAAGCTTAATAAGAATAAATGTTATTTAAAGGAGAAGTTGAACATGAATAACGAACACTCATGTTTCTCTCTCCTGTTGTGAATAATTTAACTCAATTTAAAAAGGAGAGACATATAAGATTGAAACCGACTCGAACAAGGTGCCAGAGAGAAGAAAAAAAGAGCGGATGAATGCGCCGAAGGACAAATAAGGAAATATTCCTGACACATCATTAAAAAGCACCGGCTACGATCAAACCATCTTCGATTCAAACAGAAAATCCGAATAAAAAACAGAATACAATTCTTTCTATTATATTAAAATCAATTTTAAAATTCAATGAAAAATGTTCCTTTGTATTTGAAAAATGGAAAATGTTCAAACTACAAATACAAATATTTTTAATAAATATAAATCCAATATTTTAAATATTATAAAAATTATTTTAGCAAAGATTACATTTAGTGAAAAAGTTTGAAAGAATTTTAAAATGTACATATTATATGTATTAAAAAATGTTAACAAATTTTGACTTACATTTTTAACTAGCGGATGATTAAAATAATCCATAATGTATCACAAACACACTCAAATTAAAAACCACCTCATGATCTCTAAAACTTAATGGGATTAAAACAATGAAACTAAAAAGTTCACACCTGAAGAATTCTTTCACGATCCAAAAGTAGAAATGAAGACAAGAAAGATTTTAAGAAAGAATCGGCAAGTTTAATCAAATCTCACTTTTCCTCTCAAGAACCTGAGAACTCGTTTGAAGATCAAACTTTCAGTCCACACCTTAAGTTCGTAAGAAGTAGGTAAGTAAATGAACATTCAAGTCAAGTCCATTCCCCATTTAGCTAAACAACCATTCAACTCACACAACTACTTTTCGAAAAATGAAACTTTATAAAGTGAATCGCCAAATCACCAATAATCTACCTTTTGTGCATTTCAAAGCAAGGTCTAATGCAATTGCCAACTCGGTCGCAGAGCTCGTGACACGTCATGAAGTATCCAATGACTAACGAGTCTCAATTCTCAAATACTCAATGTGCACATAAAAGTACAAAGTTACTCTGTCTGTGGTTTATACGATAAATGTAAAAAAGAGCAAGTGCGTTCAAAGTAAAAGGGGTTGATAATAAAAAAAGGTTTTTTTGTGGTTTACTTACAGCTTGATCTCCGGCTCCATTAGTATGATCATACAATTTTTGTCTTTGTGCTAAGCGGTCAAGACTGGCCAAGCGATAGTTTCCAGCAGAGGAATTGTAAGAGCTCAGGGATCCATTTGCAGTTGTTCCACCTCCAAGACTCGTCCCATTACTTCCCGTCCCCGTCACTGCCCCATTGGATCCATTTGTTGTTGTCGAACCATTTGTCGTCGTCGAACTTCCATTCGTTGTCGTGGTCGAATTATATCTCCCAGAAAGAGAACTACTCTTCCGATTACTTTCATCCCATCTTCCTTTATCAAGTGTTGACAAATATGACGATCTTCCAGAAGCCAAACTTGACCCGCTTCCAGAAGTGTAAAGAAGTGATGAGGCCGTGCTAGCCGAAGCACTCGCCAAGTTCACCGGTTGTGGTTGAGAGGTAATAGGGTTCGACGCTTGGCTGCTCATCTTGTTTGGCTATAGGAGAGAGCCGCTGATCAATAAACTCTCAGCAATGAAAATATTCGCCGAACTCTTCCCCACACGAACAAACTCAAACTCACTCAGAGCTCAGTCAGAACTCAGTCAGTCAATTCTCCAGCAATCTCAAAGTTTCAGTCACTTTGGGAAAATTCTTCTTTCTTCTTCTCCACACAAATTCACTCACTCAACTCAAAACTAGATGGAAAAAAGCAAAAGCAGGGTATGAGAAAAAACACAGCGACTCCACACACAATATCAAATGATCTATCAGAGACTCAATTCAGTCTGAGTCAAGTCAGAGAGAACGAGACGACAGTCAGGACAAGTTTAAGGGAGAGATGTTTTGTTATGATTCTTTTAATGTGATCTTTCAGGATATTGGGATTGGGAAAGGGGTGAGTTGTGGTCTTTATGTTCGACCCTCCCAGCTGGGATTTTCACAGTCTGCCTTCCCGTGCCAGAGGTCGGGAGCGGAGTGTTCCTTGGGTCAATTCAAGGGGATAAAGTTTGTGTGAGGGTGGGAGGCGGGCGAGTGGGCTCTCCCACTTCGGACGGAGGGTGCGAGAGACCGGCGTTGACAACGCGCCGCTCAACTCCACACAACCCAACCTCCCCAACTCATCCCAATCCCAGGAAAAACACTCTGGAAATCTCTCTGCCCTCCCTTGACTCCCTTCCTTCCTTAGGAGAGATTCTAACATTCAGATATCCTATTCCTATCCTTTTCCTATTTCAAAACATCACCCCTCCTCACCCTTAAAATCTCCCCATTTGACTAATTGAATTTAACCATTTCCTACTAATTTAAGTAAAAGTACAGAATCAGACAGAATATTAATTAAATACATATTAGATATTTGTATTAATTTGGGTAAATATACATGGTTCAAAGACCAAAGTAGAACTTAACCCGAATACTCAGAATCAATTGAGGGGAAGATGAAAAATCCCTTCAGGCACCTCTATTAGTTATTGGTTCAACTCTTGCAACCAAAGGTCGGATTCCTTCTATTGTTAGATGTAACATGAGATTGCGGAGGGTGAATTATGAATTGAAAAGGACTACTTTGACTCTTAACTAGACACAACATTAATAATATACCTTATACATATTTTTTAATACTTAGGTACATAGATAAATATCATATTGTAAATAATATATTTATAATAGTTAAAACATTTTGTGACCATGAATGGATGATGATTTTCTATCCTTGTTTTTTATCCATTGGTATTATAGTGGAAATCTCTTTTGCCTTTTCCTCCCCCTCAGCTTTGTTGGATCAATCAAATTGAGAAAACCACAACATCATTCCACAATTTCGTATTCCAAGTAGAAAAAGACGAGAACCGCAGAGTAATAATATTTTTCACTGTCGGCTCTCATCAAATACATAAGATAAAGATACTCCCTATCCAACTACATAATAATATACAGAATCTGTTAGTATTACCATCCATCTGCTCAACCCTCAACTTGTATGCAAATATTCAGCCATTAATATTTTATACATTATAAAAATAAGGTTTTATATTTTGTGTTATGAAGCAAAGCATGCACAGCATTTGAAGCCAAAGCTCGTAAAGTCGTAAACTTTTCTTCTTCCCATCTTGCACCAAATCTAATAAAACTCGAAATTTCTCCCTTCACTTTAAACCCCAGTAAAGTAAAGTAATATTGTTAACTTATTAGAGCCAATTATTCAACCACATTACTCCTAATTGTCCTAATGAACACGAATAAATTGTAGATAACAACCTTCCAGCAAACATCAAAATAAGACCATAAAAATTTTATGCTCTTTGATGGGGAAGCGGGTAAAATTGATCTAATTAAATAACGAGAATGTTATTCAATTACGTTATTGAATCTCTTTTAACCTAGTTAGATATTTAGAGAATATTTTCATTTAGAATATTAGATGAAGTTTTGAAAAGATTTTGAAGTGTAGGCGTGAAAGTAAAAGTCATGTAAGATAAATATTATAGGAAGGAAATGTATTTGAAGTTGACGGAACTCACGACCCTCAAAATCTCAACTGAAGGATTCCAAGTGGCTCTTTTATAAAGGAAGTTGATGAGGACCGGGTTCTAAATATCCTTCTAAATATATGACTCCAAATCCTCTCACCCCCACCATCCTCCCAGACAGACACATTAATAGTTGAGAGATCCGGCGAGGCAGCGATTACTTCACAACTGAGACTTACTTATAAAAGTATTATTCTGTATTGCATACATTTTGTACTATACATTTAGTATTATACATTTTGTACTATACATTTAGTATTATACATTTTGTACTATACATTTAGTATAATACATTTAGTACTATACATTTAGTATACATGCTCTCAAATCTCAACGTCAGTCAAATGATTAAACCGATGTTCATAAAAGCTCCGCAAGTTGAGTTATATTTATTAAAATATTCTCTACAGCTCTGTCTTATTTGAATAACGATTTCATTCCGATTTATAGCGGAAAATGTGAAGAGAATGAGAATGCTTATAAGCGCCCTACTTAAACTTGAATCAATTCAAGTCACAAGCAGGGTACAAAAAAGCATTTGTATTCACATGTACGAACATCAGTACGAAAGGAATTGAAAGAAATAAAGATTAAATTCATCGCCACATCAAAGACAAAATGTTCATTCATTCATTTCATAACTAATTTAAACTAAAGGTCTTTGGGTGCTAATTATAAAATATTCCATGCAAGAACATGCAGAAACATTTCCTCTACTGCACATTATTAATAACGAATTCTAGCATTGGAGGAATGAAGGCTGACCAAGAGTAAAAATTAAAATGATCAATGTGACAAAAACCTTCGATATTGTCAATACTGTACAAGGATAAACAAATCGCGAATAACCACAAATTATTCACCAAGATTTGCATTATCATTATACATACCCTTATTAGCTAATTTACGTTTATGCACCTCTAAAATTATTGAAACTTATGTGTAGGGCTATTAAGATTAAATCCGAATGGATAAAATCATGAAGGAATTGTACATGAATTTGTACGGCAAATTCTAAATTAGTATTATAATAAAAATGATACTTGTTAAAAAGTTTTCTTACAGCGGGAGATTGTCGGTATGGTTGAGGTCCGGGTCGTAATGACGAAATGTCTAAATAAGGAAAACATCATGAATTAGGAAATTGGTTGCTAAATATGATACATGTATTTAAATTATATAATTAAGTATATTTTATATCGTTTGGATATTTTATAAATCAGAAATTAATGACAATTACATCTTATGACAAAATATCGTCAAAATTTAAACAGGGATTTTAATTGATGTGAAAATGTCAAAAGTCAACGCTGTCATTTCATTTTAAATTGAAATGGTTAATTTAAACGTAAATTAATAAATTTAATGAATGGTGAAGCGTAGACGTTGGCGCCAAAGTGGCTCAACTCCATCAGCGTTGACTTGAAAAGAAATGACCGGATATTGGATCTAATTACAATTAAACTTCTTCTCACCTGTTCGTTGCATCTTGAGAGTCACTTTAATTGGCACAGACGAAGTTAAAGTTGGCTAAAGTGAATTAAATTGACTTTTGTTCCTCCTTGATGATTCCTCTTCCTCCGCCCACTTGTCGTTAGGAATCGAATCCCCCTTCAGGTCGCAGGTTTTAGTCTCCCAATCCCCAAAATCGATACTTTGCATCCATCCAATAGACTTTATAGGAGAAGAAAGAAAAAACAATTCTTCTATTTATTATTGATCGACATTTAACATTAACTCTGTTTAATTTACTTTAATTACCGGTGACTTTACTTCCCATTTACTCAATTTGTTAAAGATGGTAAGTCTAATTATAATTATCAATTATATTGTGTAACTCAGAATGACGTTCTATTGTGTAAAAATTACAAGACATTTAATATTATTTTAAAATTAGTTTCAATTTATTTACAATAAATTTTATTTAATTTTTATAATAATTATATTTAATTATAATTTAATTTTATAACAATATTACTTGTTGATGTCTGTTAAAGCCAAATTAAGTATATATCTTATCAATGTCTTTTTACATGATGTCCATCATAGCATAGCGATTTATTTATTTTACTACATTTATAATGTATCTTATTTTTTAGATGTCTTTAACCATCGTACGTTTAAGACCATCGAGGAAATGTTGAGGGACAGATCCAGAAAATGTAGTAATGTGAGGTGAAGAGCAAAATTGAACCATGACCTTAGAAGATGAAGAGAATGCTCGAAACAGGACGAGGAAGTTAGGTCTTCCAGTTCTCCTCATCTTTCTCATTTTGTCCATCATCTCCAAAGCTTACACTTCTTGGGAACCTCAGGAAGACGACTACGCTTCTTGTAATCGATCCAGACAAATATTAGAAAATTCATTGTGGGGGTTCATCACCGATGGACCTTCCAATTACACACACGATTCTCATTGTGAATGGCTTATAAAAGGTATGAATTTTCTGATTAATTTAGTTAATTTAATTAATTAATTACATATTTCCATTTCATTATTTTAATTTGATAAATTTCATGAAAGCCATAATAATTATTTTTTATTTTTAATAGCTCCTATAGGCCAATACATCACTCTTCGAGTCAATAAAGTGCGGACAGAATGTTCTTACGACTATCTTTTTATATTTGATGGCGATTCGTACTTAAAAAATACATCACTTTTGGCTTCGATGAGCGGCGGGGCTCATCCAAGCAATGTTACTTTTATTGCTCGTTCCGGAAATGTAATTAATCAATATTTAAACCTAATCATTATTTCATTATCATTATTTCATTATCATCGTCAGTATTTTTAATAAGGTTCATTCCTTACGATCATTTTTACTTTTTTCTTACTACGATTAATTAACATTTACATTTTATAAAGAACTAACTTTAACTTTTTTTAAGATTTTTCTGGACTTACATTTAATGATTTTTATATGAATTTTTCATTTACCTTTAGATGCTGATTCTGTTGTATTCTGATACAAATTACGCACTTGAGGGTTTTACAGCTGAATATCACATATCGCCATGTCCTCTTAATTGTTCCAATTCCGGCTCTTGCGTTTCGAATCCTGAAGGAAATCTCGCCCATTGTGAATGTTCCGAAGGTCGTAAAGGAGAAGGATGTCATCTTGTCGAAGGAGGGAAAGAATTAACGGTAGAAAGTCAGCTTATTGGAAATTACGCTCTTTCCCCTTCAGAATCCATTGAATTAATCGGACACTCAGCGGTTGAAATCGAAGGGCAAGTTTTCATCTTCGGGGGTTTCAATCTCAACGTTTATCTCTCATCTCTCAAAATCATTTCCTTCAACCCCGTCCAAGTAAAGAAAATCCTTACGCGAGATTCCCTCAAAATCATCACCAGAAGTGACGAAGAAAATCAAGACATTACAAACGAAGGAGATCTCGCCCCAATTGATAAAACTAGCTTTAAGAAACAAGATCTTTCCCATGTTTGGCCAGAAGGTCGCTACGGCCATGCTTCAGCTCCATACCGCCAAGGGTTTTTTATCCATGGGGGAAAAAGTGCCAAGAAGATTTCTAACCATCTCTACTATTTCAATGCAACGCGTCTCACTTGGACCAGATTTAAAAATTCTTCCCTCCCGCATTTGATGTACCACTCGATGACCATGGTTCCATCGGGACATATTTACGTCTACGGGGGTGGAACTTCCTCAGGGGATTTTTCCTCAAAACTTTATGTCTTCTCCGGGGATTCTCCTTCAAATTGGACCGAGGTTGTAAGTCATTGTTGTGGGAAACCTCAACATCGGGCAATTCTGGGTCATACGATGAGCTACTGGGAGAAGAAGAATTCCCTTCTGATATTCGGCGGGCTTGGGCCGGACAACGGCCGATTTTCTCGTCTGTCACATCAAATGTGGCTCTTTAATTTGGAATCTCTCACATGGTTCCAAGTGGATTATCCTAGAAATAATGCAATAATGGCTGAAGGATCAGCTCGGGCTTTTCACACGGCTCATATCTTCCACGAGTACCTGTGGATTGTTGGCGGATATACTCACATTCATAACAAGGACGAGTCCTGCTATTCCAGCCATCTCCTCAGTTATAATTTAGAATGTCAAGTATTTTTACATGAAAGTGATTTAAGCCAAGGAGTTTTTGGCCATCAGAGCATTTTACGCGGAGATGAAATTTTCATTTTTGGAGGTTACAGAGGATTTCTTTCTTCTCGAGTGGAAAAGGTTAAGGTTTGGACATGCAAATCTCATGCAGAACGATGGGATTGTGCAAGTGACCCTTCTTGCGGTTGGTGTCCGGCTGATGAAAAATGCTATGAGAAAATCCCTGGAAGCAAATCTTGCACGACGAATCTCCAATCAGCTCCTTGTGCCGGGATGTGTCCTTTAATGACCAGCTGTCAAACCTGTGTGAGTATTTCTCCATCCAGCTCTTGTTTTTGGTGCGAACAACTTAATAAATGCATCGGATCGACTGAATTCCAAAACGCGTGTTCGAGCGGAGCCCTGAAGAGAAATTATTCTGAATGTGTTACCAACACCAAAGGTCAACGTGGAGTGACCCTGTTTGAATATAAACATCCTTTTAATTTCTCTAATCCGGACTTGGTCCTAAGAGTTAATGGAACCGTAATTCACCTACCGAGAGATTTGTCTTCATTGGAATCCGGACCTTCGACCTTTGCCCTTAAAGGATTCATCAAAGGAGCGAGTCATCCCCACAAGCTTGAACTTTGTGCAACCAAAGCTGAGACGAATTTCTCTATGAGAGATTCAATCAATACGCTTGAAAGCATTGGGGAAGAAATTCACGAACAGATCCGATGGTCAGACACACAAACTTGCTTAAATTTAACTTGGCCAACCGGAGTTCAAGTTATGATCTCACCCGATTCCAAATTCATATTTGAAATGTCTGCGGTCAATAAGGAAACGCCAATCACTGGGATTGAACAACCCCAGAAGGGGGGAAGCTTTGTGAGTTTACATCAACAATTTATGCAAACTGTTCGGGCAATTCTTCAACCAAATCTTTTACCTTATTTGACCGATGGGAAGAAATGTTCTACAGAAACAAATTGTTTGGCTTGCGTGGGAGATTCTGCTTGTCTTTGGAGCGAAAATAAATGCAAATCAAGATTTTCATTAGGAGAAAATCATCTTAATTCTTCGACTGAAGCCGTGATTGAGAGCCGAGACTGCGTGGTTTGTAATGACATGTCTTCGTGTACCGAATGTCTTCAAAGGGACGAATGCGAATGGTGGGAAGAGGAAATTACTTGTGCTAGGAGAGGAAGAATTCCAACAGCGACGAGAGACAAAGGTTTATGTCCGCCTGATTGCCATCTTAGAACAAATTGCTCATCTTGTTTGACCATGGCTGGAAAATGTGTATGGTGCGAAGAAAAACGGTAATTTTTAGTTTTATATTAATACTAATAACGATTGCTAATTACTAATTAGGTTTAATGTTTAATTAACTACTTTATTAATTTGTTATTTTAAATTGATTTTTATTTATTTGCAGAGAATGTTTTGTCTTCTCTGTCTACACAAGTTTTTACCAATATGGTCAATGTGTTCAATGGATCGACAAACCTCAACAGTGCCAAAGGTGTGAAAAGCAACCGTCTTGTAACGAATGTATTAAAAATCTCGGTTGCGGTTGGAGCTACGATGACACAGGAGGATTTTGCACTGAAGGAGATTTCTCTGGATCTTACCTTGAAATTGAAGAACTTCTTAAACAGTCAAATGCTCTTTCTCCTGAAAAGACCAATAGAACTTGGGCGTATGCTGATTGTCCTGATGTTAATGAATGTGAATTGAATATTACGAAACTTTGTCACGAAAATGCAACTTGTGTCAATACACCTGGATCATATAAATGCCTCTGCCAGCAAGGTAAATTATATTTAATTCCTTTAAAATGGAAATTATTTTATACATAATTATACGTAATTTAATTTTAATTGTGTATGTAATTTTGTTAATTATTACTTTTATACTATTTTATATTTATAGGGTTTACCGGTGATGGACGAGATTCATGTGAAAAGACTTGTTGGGAGCCTTGTGTGCACGGAACATGTTCTTCTGATTACATTTGTGAATGCAATTTAGGGTAAATAAGAAAATTAACGATAATTTATTTATTTAACGAGTTTCAAATTAATAGTGATTTTTAGGTATTAGTATTTAAAGAAATAGATTAATGGGTATTATTATAAAATCAATTATTATTTTTCTAGATGGACAGGTGTTGATTGTTCCATTGATTGCGGTTGCAACAATCATTCTTCATGTGAAACTGGAATTTGTGATGAATGTCAAGAAAGAACAATGGGAGAACATTGCCAAATTTGCACCTCTGGAAGTTTCGGCGATGCAACAGATTCTAAAATCGGATGTAATCAATGCAACTGTAATGGACATGGAGATGAATCTTTCGGTCTTTGTGATTCAACAACAGGAATTTGTTTCTGTCTTAATAATACAATCGGCCCATTGTGCTCAGAATGCATGGAAGGATATTACGGTGACCCGATCGATGGCCGACCTTGTTACCGAAAATGCGGAGGTCGAGTTCTTGAACAAATCTCAGGATCCCCAAAAGGATATTTCGGATCACAAATTCCATTCTCAAAGGATCCCAAAGCTCTTCAACATTGTCTATGGGCCATTTCTGCCCCCAAAGACGGAGACAAACGCCATATTTTAATTCATATCGAACCTGGGTTTCAAGTTCCTTGTAGTCAAAATGTAATTAACATTTACAGCGGATTTCCTACATTTGGAAGAGGAAGAGATCCGCAATTGGTGGCTTCTGTCTGTCTCCAAGGTGGAACTTGCAATGGCGGCGGTTCTTGTAACGACGGTGGAAATTGTAACAGCGGGATTGAAGAGGAAGAAGACGGCCGTGGAGTTTTTGTAGTTGTTGAAGGAGATTTAGCAGTTATTTTATTACAAAATGTTTCTCCACGAGCCTTTGGATTCAACGCTTCCTTCCAAGTTGTTCCAGGAAGTCCGATGGGACATCGAGTTGACACGTCGACTTCGTTCCATCCTTTGAAAGTGTCAAAATTGTATGAAGGGAATTCGGTCCATTCGAGATTTGGTCATTCGCTTCATGTGGACGAATGGAATGTTTGGATTTATGGCGGATATTCGCTGTCACTTGGACCCTTGGATGATATTCGGCAATTTAGTCGAACTATGGCTAAATGGGTTCCTGTAACTATTACAGTTGATGATCATAGGTAACTTATTAAATTATTAACTTTACTTTAATCTAATTGAGATTTTATATTAATTGGGATTAATTTCATATTAAGTTAATTATTAAATTTTAGAAATTCCAGTCAAAGTGTTGCAGCTCCCCCGGCAAGATATTTCCATGCAGGTGTTCTCGGCCAAAATGGTTTAATTTTCATTCATGGGGGAATTTCCCAAAGTGGAAGTTTCATGTCCGATACTTGGAAATTCGACACACGTGGTTCTCGATGGCGTCGCTTACAACAAAACGGTCCTGTACTTGCCGGCCACACTTTAAATATCCGTGGGAATGAAGAATTAATAATCATTGGGGGTTTCAATCCCCAGACCGGATTTTCCAATTCAATTTGGGTCCTCAATTTGAAAGAAGACGGCGGTTGGAGTGAGCGGAACACAACGGGAGCTTCGCCCATTGGGATTTATGGACATTCTTCAGCGTTCCATAAGAAAACCGACAGCCTTTACGTGTTTGGAGGAATTTTACATGAAGTGAATTGTGTGGACGTGTCGGGGAAATTATTTTCATTACATTGGCCAAGCAAACGCTGGTCAGTTCTTCCTCCCACTGAAGACAATCAAATTCTCAAACTCCCTTCAAGACGTCTTTTCCATTCTTCGGTGACCTCTGATGAATATATGGTGATTGTTGGGGGCGGTCGAAGCCCAAGTTTGTTGGCATATTCTTATGCTTGCAATCTTTGGTCGACTCTTGGAGATATTCGCGAATTGAACCTCCGTGGCGGAGCTTCGTCCCTTTGGGGAAATGAATTGCTTTTCCAAGGTGGATGGTCGAAAGGAAGGACAATTGAATCATTGTGGAAAATTCCACTTCCCAGAGACATCTGCTCAATACAGACTTCATCCGAGGGATGTAAAGCAACACTTGGATGTTCATATTGTTCATCGAATAACAATCACAGTCAGCAATGTTACACTTCCGATTTGGAGATGCCAAGCCAATGTTCAGAAGGAGCGAGCAATATTAATTTTTGGAAAGGAACAGTTTGCAATAAAGAATGGATGGATGCGAGGAATTGCAATACTTACAATTCTTGTTTTGAATGTCTGGCTTCTTGGCCGTCTTTTCCATCTTCTAAACCTGTAAGTAAAATAATTATTATTGCCATTTTATTAATATCTGTAATTATTCATTAATGAAATTGAATTAGGTAATTATACTTAAATTAAGTGTAATTAGTAATTAATAATTTTTTATTTAAAGTGATTTTAATGTATTTTTAATTAGGCTTGTCAATGGTGTATCAATTGCCAAGTTGGTCGCTGTGTCTCTGCAGGCAAAAATTGTGCTGAAGACATTCCCAATTCTCCTTGTAACATTGCACAAACGAGAAATATCAGTGATGGGGATGCGTCCCATTGTCAAGAACGTGTTTGTCCTGCGAGCGAATGTGAGAAATGTACAACACTTGGGAAATGCATTTGGACTCGTCAAGTTCTTCGAACAAGTAATTGATAATTTAAACAAAAATAAGGATTAGTACCTAACTTTTAATTACATTGGGTTAATATTTAATATTAATGATTTTTATATTTTAGATGATTGGAGTACAAAAGTTCATTCTCAGCCAGTTTATGCATGGAATTGTGTTCGAATGTCGATTTTAGACAACGTTTCCTTCACTGTTGTTTCAACTCCTCCTGCTGAATGTCCAAAACCTTGCAGTTCATTTACAAATTGCGAAGAATGTTTAGGAAGCCCCGGTTCAGAAGGATTGTTCCACGAATGCCAATGGAGTACATTACTCGGAAAATGTATTTCACCTGCTCATAAATGGCTACTTTGTTTTGGAGGTGTTTGTGGACTTGTTCTTAAAGGCGGAGATCCAGGAATTTGTCCGAAACCTTGCACAGTTTACAAATCTTGTTCAACCTGTCTTGAAATTCCATCATGCGGGTAATTACAATTATTATGTTACAATTATTTGTAATACATTTTATTTCATTTACATCTAGCATTGATTTAATATACTAAATGCTTATCAGGTATCTAAAATATAATTAATTTTAATTTAATTTAAAAAAGTTAAATTAAAATTTCCAGATGGTGTGGAAAAGAAGGAAGCAACGGAGAAGGAATTTGCTCCCTCGGAGATTCAATTGGAAGCGAAGAAAGAAACGACACGAATTGCGCTCCACTCAATTGGAATTATTTAACATGTCCAGAAGAAAATGAATGTACGAATGGTCACCACACATGCGATCCTGATTCTGAAGTTTGTATCGATTTGTCTGAAGGCTTCCGATGTGAATGTCGTGAAGGATATGAACGTGAAGGAGAGTCTTGTACTCCAATTTGTAATCAGGGTTGTGAACATGGTACATGTGTAGCTCCTAATAACTGTACGTGCCATTTTGGATTCGTTGGGACCAATTGCACACATGAATGTCAATGCAATGGGCATTCGATGTGTGCAGGAATTGACCAACTCGATGTTTGTCTCAATTGTCAGAATAATACAATGGGGCCGAATTGTAGCCAATGTAAGCCGATGTTTGTTGGGAATGCGAGCAACAGCGGGACTTGTGTTTCTTGTTCGGAATATTGCAACGGCCATTCGGATGTTTGTTTGGAAGAGAAACATTACAACAAATGGTGTAACAACAGCGGGAGTTTGGATGAAACTTTTTTGAGAAAAATTCAGCTTGATGTTAAAACTGGACCTGTCAATGATGCTTTTTGTTGTGGTTGTAAAAATTATACAACTGGAGAAAAGTGCCATAGTTGTCATCCTGGATTCTTCCGCGGGACGGAAGACAAAAGGCTCAGTTGCAGGAAATGCGAATGTCATGGGCATGGAGATTCCTGTGATTCAACTTTTGGACATAATTGCGAATGTAATAATAATACTGAGAGCGAACATTGCACAGTTAGCTCTGGAAAGGTAAAATGATTAAAATTAATTAGTCAATTAGTTCACAGTTTTAATAAGCAATTTAGTTTTACTATTTAATTGACAATTTAATTATATTTTTTAATTGGCAATTATTTATACTTTTAGTGTTGGAAAGTTCAATGTGCAAAATGTCGAGAATATTTTTTTGGAACTCCAACTCATGGACATCAATGTTATAGGCAAATGTTTGTTGAAACGGATTATTGTTTTGATCCTAAATCTCAAGGTAAAGATCCAAAAAATAATTAATTGATAAATGTAATTTTTATCTATTAATTACAAATCTTTCTTAATGTTAGTTAAACGAATGAATAACTGATTAACTGATTTTATATTTTATAGAATCTTGCACAATGAAGCCTAAACCTCTCCTTTCTGGAAAAACTGTGTTTTTTGCTGTTCAACCAAAATTTATGAACGTAAATATTCGGATTCATCTTGATGTTACGCACGGAGCTGTGAATGTTTATTTGAGTCCTAAAGAAGATACATTTGTGATTAAACAAGATGACAAGACTTCTTGGATGCATCATGTATTCAAGATATTTAAATAATAAGATATAATTATGAAAATTCAAATTTAACGTTTTTGCAATTTATATCAATTTATTTATACAAATTACTTGCAATTTTTCAACGTCTTTTTGAATTTTAGATTTCCTTTGACCAGAAATACAGCATTGGAGAAGGAAACCCTTATAAAGAAGAAAAGAGTGATCCGAAATTCAACAACATTTCAATTGATGAAGAGAGCAATGGATTATTAAATATGAAATCCAATCTTAATACCAAGTTGTTGTTAATTGAGGAAGAAGCTGCTGGTTTCGCCACCCATGTGACTGTTGTTGATCCAAAAACAGTTCTTCTAGTCAAAAATTTGCGAAATCGGCTTGTAGTCACACTCCCTCAAGTAAAATTACTAAATTACACAATTAGTCGAATTACAATCAATTATACTTTAATTTAAATGCTAATCCTAATTGTCATTTTTTGTGCATTAAAAGGATAACCATGATTTAAGACTGACACGATTTTATGTTGTCCTTGTTGGGTAAGCTATATATTTATCTTAAAGATTCTAGATCTTTTTTAATCTAAATCTTAATTAGTATTAACTCACTTTACTTTAATGATTAACGAATGTAAAATTTTAATTCCAGTGTTGGTGATGTTTCACAAGGATCTGTATTCTTTCGACAAGATCAACTTCACATTGATCTTTTTGTCTTCTTTTCTGTATTCTTTTCTGCGTTTTTCCTTTTTCTTGCCGCATGTGGAATAGCATGGAAAGTTAAACAAAATGTAAGTTTACAAATTATATTACAACAATAATAATAAATACCCAATAACATTATTTTAATAACATTCATCAAATAATCATCCGATTTTAATTGTAAGATGGACGTTGTTCGTGCACGTCATCGACATGTTGCAGAAATGATGTCTATGGCTAAACGCCCTTTCGCTCTTTGGACCATTATATTAGAACCTGAACATACGAGTCCTCTTTATGAAGTTTATAACCAATGTCGAAAAACCTGCAGAAAGGTAATTTCAATTAGTAGATATGTACTAATAATTGTATGTTTAAATAATTTAACAATGATAACATCATTTAACTCATTTTGTTAAATATGATTAAACAATCTTGTTAACTATTCTAATAATTAAAATGGAAATAATTTTTGGATCTTAGGGCTGCATCTGTATTCGACCATTGGCTATCGAAGTAACTTCAGAAGGATCTGCTGCAGTTTACACCATGGTGGTTTCATTACCTGGAGCATCTGTAGCCCCTTTGAGCCTTTGTCTTGCATCAACTCTTGCTTCCTCCCGGTCTCATCCGCCACTTCATATGAGGAGACGGAGAAATTAAATCAGCTTTTGCTTATTGATCTTCACTTGTTAAATAACTTAAATATTAACGTTGTCTGTAGTTTAGTTTCACTTTTGTATTCAGAGATAAACAATTATCGCAAGTGTTTCGAATCACTCAAAAATCACAATTACTTATCTTACTTAATTACTTATTCCGAATTGAATAAAACTTTATTGACAAATTGATAATTGTTTTAAGTGCTCAATACATTATTTAATTAAGATTAAGATTAATTTCATATTCACATAAGCATGGATTTCTATTTTCTCAACTTTCCCTATTTCTAACCATGATGCTAAAGAGTGCATTGAGGATATTATCATGTGTATTTCTTCCATGATATTTTCGCGAGAAGATTAAATTGGCTGAGGCTTAAAGCCTTTAATTAAAGACCTAATTACTTCAAATCTAATTATTATAACAATTGCAACTTTATAATAAATTAAAATGGGGGAAAACGAAGCACCGATTAAATATGTTTCGTCGACTTCAGCGGGAGTTAAGCCGATGTCCATTGTGGGAAGATTCCATAATGAAAGAGAAAGGTAAATTATTTAATTTATAAGTATATTAAACCCATGCTCAAATTAACAGAATTAACTAAATTAACTTTATTTAATTAGGCTTGCTGGTGGTATGACCGATGCTGATCGTGCATGGAGGAAAAAATGGCTCGCTGATCAACATCTTAGTCCGAGAGAACCAGTTGGGATTGACGCTTATTCGAAAGATTTATTAAACCCTTTCCGACGAGCAATGCGATTTCCTCTTGATTTCATCTTTGGCAAGATTGTGGCAAAAGCTACTGTAATTCATTACAATTTAATTATTCGTTACAATTTATAATAAATTCTATTATATTTAAACTACAATAATCAAATCTTAAAGTAGCTCATTTTAATAATTTATAATTTATTTTTAAAGGGAGCCGAAGCAGCTCATGTTTTTCGAGTCTATACTGGAAAGTTTTTGATTGGAGTTGCATTCTGTTACTGTACATTTTACTACTTCAAATATAATACGAACGTGAGTTATATAATTGCAATCTTACTAATTATTAATATTTTAATTATAATAAAATAATAGCATTTAATATATAATATTATAATGTTACATTTAATTTAATTATTTAACGATGTATGAAGTTAAGAACTTAATTGATTTTGATTATTTTAGACCTGGGAAAGTCGTTCAGGCTGGAGAGTTTACGAATCGCGTGATGCCGTGTTTCCTTGCGATGAAGGTTATCCTGTCGGACCAAAAGAAAGAAAAAGTGAAGAATTTGCTGAAAGAGGATTCAACAAATCAATCTGGGGAAAGAAATATTACAAGACAGAATAATCATCCCCAGTTTAATCATTTCAAAATTAGTCGTTCAATTGTTAATATAAATATTGTATAATAGTGTTAAATGGATAAATAATTATTGTAATAAATTAATGAATTTAAACTGCCAAACTATTAAAAATGAATTATTCCACATAAATCAACATCAGATGAATTTCACAATCTAATAGAAGAATCTCCCATTTAAAAATAGGCCATATATTAAACTGCAATAATTTAAACTGGTTTTGCAATAATTTGAATGAGTTTTAGTAATAAAATAAATTTATAAGTTTTCAATATTTATATTTATTTCCCGTAATAGTAAGATCATCATTATATGATCATTATAATGATACTTCTTCCTCAAAGTCACACACTTGAGGCAATATTTCACAATAATAATTACTTTCTATAATATACTTAAATTGTAACAATAGAGTAGTCGTCTGTTTCTTCAATTTTTATTTCTCCATTTTCTGTATTTTTATTTCCTCTCCATTTCTAGAGGCCATATATAATAATATGCCTTTGCCATCATGTAGCATGTGTGTATATTATTTATATATTATCAATTATAGATTTGAGGGACAATAATAATTAACAAGTAAATAGTAATTAATAACATTACTTCTACGTAAGTTTATTTAGGTATGTGTAGTAGTTAGTCGGCTTCCACATTTTTCTACTCTAAACAACAACTCTCCCCCCAAACTTCGGAGCAATTCGAGTTTCTTCCACCAATTGTAAACTCTACGAATTCCAAATTTCTTATTTACTCGGTTTCTTCTCCAAGACGGCTTTCTCTAAATTCATTCAATTCGACACTACCATATTCACACGGAAGAAGATTCAGTTCCCCCACTTGTTTCCACCCCAGCCCTAAAAAAGACAAAAAAAGATAACGATTACAACTACTATCAATACTACCATATTTATTTAAAAAAATTAAAATTTAACTAAAATTAAACTTTTTAATTTTTATCTCAATTATTGATCCCAATTATCTTTAATTATGTTCAATACCATGGAATGTTTCTCTTCCATGATGAGGTGGCTGTCCCAGGAATTGCTTCCCCCTTGTTGATCCATTTTAGGTAAATGCTGTTCCATGTGTTCAAAGGACTGGTAAGGATACATGTTCCCTCCGGTTCCAGCCATGTGCAGCATTGGACCTCCGTTCATTACTTGTCTTTGACCATCATACAGCTAAATTTAAAAAAATTACATTTTAATTTTAAAAATGTGCACTTTAATTGTAATTAAGTTAAATAATTAAAAATGTACAATTTAATATAAAATGAAATGAAATTTATTGTAATTTAATATAAAATAAACCTGTTGGAAGTCAATAAGATTTCTTGGTTCAATTTCCTCCATGAACCTTCGCCCAAGGAAATTTCTCGAGTCTCGATCTCGAGGCCCATGAGGATTCTGTTGACCTAAATGGGCCGGAGGAGCAGACTGAGGTGGAAATCCTTGAGAATTCCCCGTTGATCCATAAAGGTTCATCCAAGTTTGAGGTGGCGGTTGGCCATGATGAGGACCAGGAGGATTCCCAGGAATTGGAGGTGGAAGTTGTTGGGCCGTTGAGTCCAACTCTAAACCAGAGAAACTTGACATGTTTCCAATGCTTCCTCCAGTACCAGAACTTCCACTTGTGTTCTTCCAGGCTCTTTCTCCACCAATAGGCCGAGGGAAACGACGGTCTTCTTTACTCTCAACACCATACCCTGAACATAATTAAAAAATCGTTAAAAATTAAGAAACCATAAAAAATTCAATTTATTTATTCTACAATTTATTTCAATTTAAACCTTAAAATATTTATTTTTAAAGACAATTATAAATTCCGGTAATAATAATTAATTAATTAATGTGAGCAAACGCAGGTTCAATATAAAACTATTCATATTGAGGTTTTAGTAAGCTCGTTTAATCTTACACACAAAAAACGCCAATTACGCTATGAACTATTCGTATTGGAGCTGGGGTGTGTAAAACCCATGAAATTGTCAACAACTTGTAGTTATATTATAAAAATAAATTTAAATTTAATTTAAATTAAATTTACTTTGATTGTCCTGAAGTGGTGTTGGTGCATCAATGTTGGATAAAATTCCTTGAGGATCAATACCCTGACCAGGACCAAGGTTGGCTAATTGAAAGTCAATGAGGCCTTCATTGGGTTGACCATAGGAATTCCATGACTGGGTCGTTGAAACTGCCGGTCGTCCCAATCTTTGTTGAGGAAATTGATTAGGGGTTTTGAACTGATGAATCTGTTGGTGGTTCATTCCCCCACAGAATGCATTCCCCTTGAAGCTTGGAGCTCGAGGGTTTAATCGTGAAAACGATGCATTTGGTGGTCCTCCTGGACTTCCACTATAAACACAAACACAATAAGAATTAAATTAAATTAATATAATTAATCATTAACTATTAACTATTAATTAAATAATTAACCATTCATTAAATTATTAATTTAGATTTAACAAGATTAATTTTAATAAAAATCTGAAAATATGATTTAAGAATTATTACGTGTTATTATAAAGAAGCTGGCTGTTTCCAGACTCTTGAAGGCTTTGTTGAGAGTAAACAGAAGGGAAATTATGGTTGTTCCCAACACGGTTTAAATTATATGAATTCCCAGCCGGCGGTACTTGCTGTTGCTGTTGGTGTTGTTGCTGTTGTTGTTGGTGATGATGCTGGAGTTGTTGGAAATGTGTGAGGTTAGCATCAAGTCCAAAGTTACCAGGAACTCCACTTCCACCGCTTCCATGATGACTCTGAAGAAGAGGTTGTTGTTGTTGCTGCTGCTGCTGTACTTGTTGTTGTTGCTGCATGCGAAGTATTGGAGAACTCATCGTTGTATTTCCACGATACCCTGGAGCCTTTGAAGCGTCAGCCTAGATTAAGTAAATAAATAAGTTTTAGATTAAGATAATAAATAAGTTTTACAACCCAAAAAGATTATCTTTCTAAAGGAGCAATGAAATCAATTCAAATTAAATCTTAAATAGATAAAAACACAAACACGTAGTTTGACCGTTTGACCTACTTAAAGTAATATTAATAAACATGAGATTTTTAATAAATCAACTACTTCAGTCTGAACCTCAGACATCGAACGATCGAACATACAAAATTAATAATTAATAATGTAAAATAATCACTAAATTGTAATGTAAGTTAAATGAGTTTAATGTTAGCAAACGCAGGTTCAATATGAAACTATTCATATTGAGGTTTTAGTAAGCTCTTTTAATTTTACACGCAAAAAACGCCAATATTGATATGATATAACTAATATTGGAGCTGGGGCGTGTAATAGTCCTTTCTTATCATATCTAATAACTTTAACTTCATAGTTAAATATTCAATATTATAAAAGACTAACTTAGTTAGCTTTTAATTAGACTAACGTTGATTTCCTATTTATTCTAATCAGATTTTTTTACTCTAATTAAAAGCTAACTAAAATCGTAACATCAGCAATGTAAATTAAGAGATAATATTCATTAAATATTAAATTACTCACTTTTGGAACATCCGACTCAATTGCATCAAGGAACTTGGACTGGTTGTGAGAAGGCCCAAGTCCATTTCCCAGTGACGGACCCAAAAATGAGGAATTCATTTGAGCCGTGGTGTTGATGGTTGAGGATGGAATTCCGGACGCAGCGACGGATGCAAAGTTCATTGCTCGAGAAGCACCGGACCCAACGACTCCAAGACCAAGGCCGTCTCCACTTCCAATTCCGCCTTCAAACCAATTTGATGTTGGTTTGCTAAACGTGTAATTGAAAGGAGAATATTCCATTGGAGTTGACCCTTCTCGTCTGAAAAATTTAAAATCATAATTAACTAATTAAGACTAATCTTAATCTTAATTCAATTAATTTAAGTATTCATTATGTATAAGTATTAAATAAGATTTTGTTTAAATCATTTATTAATTATTTACCCGCTGTCATTTGAAGGAAGAATCGTTGGTGTAGGTTGAGGTTGCGTGTTATTTGCAACAGTAGCCTTGACCTGACCAGGTTGTTGATGTTGAGGGACGGTAACTCCAAATTTGTCTCTTGGAACGTTCATCTGTTGTTGATGTTGTTGCTGTTGTTGGTCAGGAATTCGTGATTGTTCAATTCCAACAGGAGAAAATCCTCCCACCGGTTTCCCAACAGCTTTCTGTAATGGAACAGGCCTTTCAGCAACTTTTTGATGATGCTGATGGAATCCATGGGTCGACTGGCCATTATGCCCAGTTGGTGACATATTAGGTGTGATCACACGTGGAGGTGGACTTGGATCCTTATCAGGAACAGAAGAAGAAGAAGAAGAACATGGCGGTTTTTGATTCGTCTGGGCTGTTAATTTGGATGCAAAGCTTGGTCCAGAAGAAGGTGAATGCGGAGGTTGCGGAGGGACACTTGGAGTGAAAACAATACTTCGACCTTTCCCTCCTTTCAATAAATTAGAAATGGATGTGGCTGGTGAGGTCAAAGGTTCTTTTTTGAGTGGTGGTGAAGGTTGGGCAGGTTTGATCGTAAGTGGTGGAGGTGGAGATGATGAAGATTTAATTTGTTGTTGTTGTGGTGGTGAAGCTTTACTTCCTTTAACAATTCCAACTCCAATTAATGGTTTAATTGGACCATTTGGATGTGGTGGATCAATACATGGACTTTCAATACCAAATACAGTTGGTGTAATTGTAAATGGAATCGTAGTTGTTGTACGATTCAAGGAAGGAAGTAATTTTTTAACATCAAGATCAGGTTCATTCATAAGGGCTGTAATGAGATTATGAGCTTGTTTGGTAGCTTCAACTGTTCCTTTAATTTGAATGGTACGTTCAAGTTGAACTGCTCCTTTTTGTTGTTTTTCAACTTCAATATGAGCTCCAGTAGCTTCACGAATAGCATTAATATTACAACCCCCACGTCCAATAACTCGAGAAATGACAGAGGAAGGAACATTAATCTTTTTAGATCTCGATGATGTGCAATTTCGTGTTACTTCTTTCCATCCTTCATCTTTTCTACCATGCAAAACATTACTTTTCCCTCCGATGGCACCAGGTCCAGTTGGTGGACTTGTTTTAGGAGTTGGAGCTGTTGCACCGGTATTTGGAACGTGATTCTCAGAATGACCACCATGAGGTCGAATGTGTTGAGGATGAAGTGAAAGTCCCATTAATGGTTCTAAACCTCCTTCAGTTCCGCCTTTGCCTTTTACTCCTTTCAATCCGCTATAATTAAATAAACAAAATATTTAATTAGATATTCATAAATTACTTAATTAACTAAAAATTCAAATTATATTAATTCTAGAATTTATGTCAGCAAACGCAGGTTCAATGTGAAACTATTCATACTGAGGTTTTAGTAAGCTCATTTTAATTTTACACGCAAAAAACGCCAATATTGATATAATAATTCATATTGGAGCTGGGGCGTGTAATCAATATAAATCAATCAATTGAAAATCAATTGAAAACATTATCAAATCATAATCATAATTTAGCAAAAATAATGTAAAAATTGTAAAAAATGTTAAAAAAATATTGACCTGCTAAAAATTGGTGGTGGATTTGTAGGTGGTGGATTGTTCCTTGGTGGTTGTTGGGTCATTGGTGGATTTTCATCCCTTTTAGTTCCCTTCGAACCTTTCACAGCCATTTCAACTTCTTTCAATTTCTCTTTAATGATTTCTTTATTGGTTGGCCCTTGTTGTTTCGTATTATTGGTTACTAAGGCTTTTCCTCTCTCACTTCGATCATCTGATGGAGGTTCTTCTTGTTCACGATTTTCTTTTTGTCGCTTATTCTTTTTCTTTCGATTCTTTCCAGTCATACTAATTGGAGGAGTTTCAATAACAGCCAATGGTTCTTCAATTTCTACAACTTTAGGATGAAATCGTGCTTTGACTCCAAGTCGATCAGAAACATTGCTCCCTTGTTGAGGATTTTCAATTGGGAGTGGAGGAATTGGATCATCGGGTTCTTCTTCTTCAATTTCTTCATCTTCTTCGTCTTCATCATGATTGACAGCTTGTTTTTTCTCTTGTTTCTTTTTCTTTTTCTTTTCACGTCGGCGGGCAGCAGCAAGACGTTTGGATTCTTCCCGACTTCGTTCAGTTTCAAGTTCTTCAAGGAGGATTGAAGCATTTTTGTTGGCCTCAAGGGCTTGTTTGTCCTTTGCTTGTTTAATATATTCAGCAGCTGTGTTTGACTTCTTTAAGAGTTCCACTTCTCCCGTGATAGTAATGAGGTAACGTGACATTTCAACATCTGATGGGAATTGTTGAACGTTTTTTACAATCCAACGGATGACCTTTACATGACCTTTTCGGAACGCGGCCATGAGGCACGAGATTCTCCGGTTGTCCTGGGCATCAAGATCTGCCCCATGTCGATATAAACTTTGACTCACGTCCAAATGCCCTCCGTGTGCGGCGAGCCAAAGAGGTGTACATCCCTTCTTATTCCTCACGTCAACAATCGCACCCCTATTCAAAGAATTATTATTTATCAAATATGTAATATAATATAATAATCAAGTCAAAAATAATATAATACAATAATCAAATGTAATGTAATATTAAACTGACAACTAATAAAACAAATAAAATATAAAAATAATTCCAATAATTATATTATACACGGAACTACGCAATTTATAATAAACAATGAGTGTAATATTACATTCATTATAATTTCCTAAATAATAATTATTCAAAAATAGTTTATTAAGGTTATTAACCTTGAGAGTAGGAGTTCGACGAAACGATAGTGGCCTTTGTCAGCGGCGATGGTGAGAGCAGTGTCACGAGTTGCTGGAACTGGGGGAGCATTCACATCAGCCCCTTTGTCTAAAAGCACCTTCCCAACTTCCGTATATCCTCCATTGGCAGCCTCCATAAGAGGAGTTAACCCCGTCTGGTTAATTATAATTAAATTATTTCAAAACATGTTTATTACTCAATTCTCTATAAAAATGTTAAATCAATTACTCCTATTCAACTCAACTCAATTAAATTAAATTAAATTAAATTCAACTGAATTCAATTCAATTCAAATTCAGCTCAATTCAATTCAATGAGAACAATAAAAGTTTAAATGTTTGCAAACGCAGGTTCAATATAAAACAATTCATATTGATGTTTTTAGTAAGCTCATTTAATTTTACACAAAAAAACGCCAATTACGTTATAAATATTCGTATTGGAGCTGGGATGTGTAATAATAAAAATTAATGTAAAACAAACTAATAATTATAAAATTTCTGGATTACAAAATACAATTAAATTAAATTTAAAACATACCTTGGCGCGATGTTCGAGATTGGCCTTCCGTTCCAAAAGGAGTGAAACGACCTCTTGGCGTCCTTGGAAGCAAGCAAGGGTCAAAGCCGTATTCTTATTCGTTTCAATTTGGGCATTGATATCTGAGCCCATGTCAAGAAGGAGCTTCACAGCTGCTGTGTTCCCATTCATTGCAGCGAGCATAAGAGGAGAAATTCCAAGCTTCGATCCCGTTCGGGAATTTATTTCTGCTCCATGTTGAAGAAGCAATTTAATAATGTTGACATAACCTCCAGATGCAGCGAGACTCAATGGAGTGTAATCAGACACGTTGCGGTGTTCTTTGTTAGCTCCACGTTTGAGAAGAAGTTCGACAACCTAAGAGAGAGAAAAATGAATTATAAAATACTTAAAAACGAATAAAGTTAATTTTAAACGTTTTTAGATATTATAAAATATATACTGTATTATAAAATATATTGTACTATATTTTAAAATATATGATACCATACTATAAAATATATTATAAATCGTTTTAATTTTAAAACTCACTTCATAGCGTCCTTTAGTACAAGCAAGGGATAAGGCTGTATCTTTTGTCCTTTCCGACTGAGCTTCAATTTCAGCTCCATGATTGAGAAGGAGTTCAACAACTTTGTCATGACCTCCATCAGCAGCCAATATAACTGGAGTGCACCCTTTTTTATCTCGATGTTCTATAAATTAATTTTATATTAAATCATTTAACATAAAATTGACCCCATGACTTCAAAAACGTTAAAATTAAAAATTCATTCAAAAAACATCAAAAAATATAAAATCTCCAATGTGTGATGATAATTACAGAATTAAAAAAAGTTCAATTACCAATCTGAGCCTTCCTTCCAATGAGGAACTCAACAACTTCATAATGTCCTGAAGCAGCGGCAATTGAGAGTGAAGTTTCTCCATTACTATCAGTTGCTGTATTCACATCAAGCGTCTTTGTTTTGTCAACACCAGAAAGATTGGTTTGAGTTGAGGCCACAGAATGATTCTGTTTGGTTGTAAGGCCAGCACCAGGCCCAGTTTGTGTTTGTTGGTTCGATTGTCGGACGGGGCCAAAAGGGCGGCTCCGTTTAACTTGAGCCTTCTTTGCTGGGACGGCTGTTGTGCCAACTGTTGATGGACGGGAGGCTGGTCCAGGTCCCGTAACTACAACCCCAACACCAGCAGCAATTGCACTTTTTGCTACATGTCCTCGGATGGCTGCAAGTTCCGCATCATTCGTTGGAGTGGATTTGCCGACCTTGGGTTTGGCTCCAGTAGGTCGAACAAGTCCAGCAGCCACAGCAGCAGCTGAAAATGATTCTGGCAATGGAGGTGGAAATGTGGACGGGTCCTTTTTTCCTTCGCCCTGCCCAGCCATGACATGATAGCCCTACAACCACAATTAAATTATAATTATTAATCAAAATTCAACAAATTTAATTTAATTCAATAAATTGTAATATATTTAAAATTTTTAAAATTTTTAATAATTACTACTATTCATTTATTGATTTAATTTACTACGATTCATTGATTGAGTATAAATAGAGACTAAAAACCCTAATTGGTGACGTAATAATTAATTCATCTATTAATTAAAGAAGTAATGCTCATAGAATTAAGAATGTTAATACTACGTGTGTGTCTTGTATACAATTCTAGTGCTAATAAATTATTTATTTTATTTTTATATGAGAAAAAGACCGCAGATGAGTCTTCCTCATATAAAGTGAAAGAAAAGAAGGTGGTTACGGGAGTAGAGGGGGAGTAGCAGGCCGTCGTGGCGTTGATGATCATTTCATTTGGTTGATGGCCGTCGGGCCCACCAGACGCCTCGCCCTCATTAGCAACCACGACGGAGATCGTCGTTCCATTCGCAATTGACGCATTGTGAATATATGGTGACCCTTGTGACCCCCCAATCAGCTGCCCAAGGTCCAAGTTTTCCGTCTCGCCCTCGTCTCCAACAGCTGTTCCGATTAGAACATTGTTTTTTTATTTCTCCCCCTTCTCCCTTTTTTTGTGTTTTAACCTTTATTTTCTAATTAGAATTACATTTTGGTTTGAGGAACTGCTGATGCTGAGCAAAGATCTGGCTCAGTTGTTTAGGGTCGAGCTTGAAATGAGTTTGACCCGGAGGTTGACCTCGCACCTGTTGCACCTGCATTTGAAGAAGAGCCGAAGATGGTGGGAAAGACCCATCTCCACCATTTGGACTTAATGGTGGTGGTGGTGGTGGAATTCCACTTTTACAACCCTCAGGTGGTGAGGACCCTTGTTGTTGAAGGAGTTGCTGTTGTTGTTGTTGTTGAAGTTGGGCCTGTTTCCTTGCACTAGGTTTGCTCGCCTTCGCCTTCGGTCTCTCACTGATAGCTGTGGATGCTGTGACCTGGGATGGGACAAGGGGCGGACCGCCACCTTTGACATGTTCCGAGTGGTTCTCGGGGTTTTTGACACAATCTGGGCAAAAGCCCTTACGTGCCATTTTCCCATCAGTTGGAATTGGACCAGTTGGTTTCTTTCGCCCATCTCCACCACCGCCAGCCGGCTTCTCCCCTTTCTCGGATGAATCTCCGCTCGTCTCCGACTTCTGAGACCAGAAACCCTTAGCTTCCATTTTGCCAAAAACCCATGACCTAAACTCATGCCCTCAACTATATGTAGTTTAACTTTAAATGTATTTTAACTAATTATGTACCTTCAACCATTTGTACAAAATTAAAAAGGTTTATTAAAAGAAAGGTTAAATGATGACATCTGAAGGACATCTGGATGACATGAGAGAGCTCAAGGTTAGATGATAATTAGGAACGGTATGATTAAGGAAAATTAACTTAATTAAGTAAATTAACTTAATTAATAATTATTAAATATTCCCTATTTTTTGTAAAATGGCTATGGCAAATGCAGTTAACTGAGGAAGTAGCAAAAGCTTTTTTGACACCTTTTTCCCTCCCCTTTTCAGTAAAATTAGTAAATTAAGATTAAAACGAACCAAAAACCCATTCATGAAACTCAAACCAAAAACGTTCCATTTAAAGAACATTTATAAAAGAAACTGAAATATAAAATGCAATATAATATATATATATAAAAAGTATAAACGAAGAAACGGAACCTCATTACCAAATAAAATGCATATCACGTCACCAAAGACCAAACAAAATGGTTTTAGCTTTCAGCACTTGTAGGTAAATATATGTAATAGCAGTAGAACAAATTACAAGACATCACACGGATTACGTAATAATTCTTATTAAACTATGAAAGTAGCATTTAGGATGCGAAATAAATAAATTCTAATATTATTTATAATTATTATAAGTTTCTCATTCAAAACACCTATCCTTTGTTTCAAATTATTATAGGCGTTAAATGTAAAAAAAGGCAAATCAGCTATTACTATATTAATATTACTAATACTATACAAATTATATATATAAATATATAATTTGTACACATGTTTCTATACAAGGTTGAGAATCAAAATCTCATCTTGAGATTTAAACTTATAAATATTTTGTATAAGTAATCATAAATTAATATAAAAAAAAGAATAAAGGAAAGAACTATAAGTTAAATCTAATTAAGATTTTTTATCTTCTAATAATTTAATATTAATTATTAAATTTAATTATGTATGTTTGAAGATCCTGATGAGATCTAACTCACCGGTTGTTGAACAGGAGGAGAGTCCAGAGTTGATGTAGACCGGCTTTTCCGCAAAACGGATTTGGCTTGATTATTTTGACTAACACCTAAATTATATGAATAAAGCAGAGGTTAGTAAATGTGCAATGAATGAAGCAAATAAAAAAAGGTCAACATGACTGGTCAACCCAGGTCATCCCATGTCAACTCATGTCGTTTTATACCTGACTTGGACGAATCAGCAGGGTGTGTTCCCGGTTTGTGATTGAGCGGTGGTTTGCCAGGAGGAGATTTCACCTTCTCAACCGCCACTGTTCTTGGAGGAAAATCCAGGAGTGTCTTGATGACATTCGCATGACCTCCCCTTGCCGCTTCAATAATCATCGTCGAATTATCTTTAAGCTTATGGTATAAATTTCCTCCGGCTGCAAGAAGGGCCTCAACGGCCGCTAAGTGTCCTCCAGCACAAGCAAGGCTCAATGGCGTATGGTCATTGTTAGTCGTTTCTCGATTCACTTCCGCTCCTTTGGTGATCAAATACTTGATGACTTCCAGGTGACCTCCTCGACAAGCTTTCATCAACGGAGATCGTCCTCCCTCGCTCACATGTTCCTTAAAAATTCATTTTTACAAGTTAGTTACTAATTTAATTAAATCCTCAAGCTCAAGTTCAATAATTAATTAAATTAGGCAATCAGCTGATTTTAAAACTGACAATAAAATGTAATTTAATAAAATTAACAATAAGGATCAAATCTGATTAATTAACAATAAAGATAAATGTTGGATTTAAAGTATTATAAAATTATTAAATAATGATTTTTAAACTTACAGGATCAGCTCCTTTGGAAATTAGATGTTCGACGACTTCTGCATGGCCATTCTCACAAGCGTAGGAGAGGGCAGTGTCTTGAGATTGAGTCGTTCGATTGATGTCAGCATTCCGATCCAGGAGGTACTTCACTACTTGGACATGACCTTCCTGAGCTGCCTCCATGAGAGGGGTTGAAGCTCCGAGCTCAATACTTGCCCCCACGCTGCAAAGAGTATCCACCACTTCCAAAAACCCTCCACAGGCGGCGAGGGTCAGGGCAGTCTCGTGAGTCTCCTCAGTCTCCGCATTGATCTTCGCTCCGCTTGTAATGAGGGTCTGGACCACTTTGAGATGACCTTCCCGGGCAGCTTCCATCAAAGGAGTATACCCCTCATCATTGACCTTTAATTAGTTAATTAAGATTGAATTATAATTGAATAATAATTAAATTATATAAAAGAAGAAAACACTGTCTTCCCTCTATCTTTAACAAAGGAATAAATCCTGATATTTGTATGGGAAAATTCAAAAATTATTAATTTGAATAAAAATTATTTGCCGTATTCATCTTCATCTCATTTTCTCATTGTTGTAAAATAAAACTTGACGTTTCCCATTTAAAAAGTTTCAAATTATGAACTTGAATCTGAACAATTATAATTACCTTAATGGAATTGGAATTACCTTAAAGCAATTTTGGGCAATTTTCTAAATGTTGGGAGTTGGTACTTTGGGGGGAATTTCCTTTATATAATTTCAATATCAGTCAATATTGACTCAATATACCTCTTCGATATTTGCTCCACGTTCGATAAGAAGTTCAGCGAGTTCAACATGACCTCCACAAGCAGCCAGGGTCAGAGGAGACTCGAAACTATCAGCCGGCATATTCACCTACAAAAGGAAGAAAAAAGGACCAGGTTGGAGATTGGAGTTCTTTTTTGGTATAAGAAGACGTCGACGAAGAGTCTTCACCTGAGCACCGGAGTCAAGGAGAAGACGAGCGACTTCCACATGTCCATCCATTGACGCTTCCATGAGGGCTGTGTGCATCTCATCCGTTTTGTGTTGCTGGAGAGGAGTTGTGACGTTAGGAGGATTCGGAGTTACTTCTTTCGTCCTCACCTGGTCAGCACCGGCTTCGAGGAGGAACCGGACCATCTCGAGATGACCTTTGTAGCACGCGACTGTGAGGGCCGACTCCTTGAACTCATTTGAATGAGTGTTGATCCCAGCTCCATGTTGAAGAAGAATCTAAATCATGATTCAACAAATATAAACACGATTGTTCTAATAAATATATAAACACGAATGTCTAATATACAGACTACATAATTTAAATAAAAATTAATCAATAATTAATTAATCAAAAATTAATCGTGAAATTTATAATTTAATTAATTGATTCAATTTTTTATACCCTAGCCACATTGACATGACCAGCAGAAGCAGCTTCCATAAGGGGAGTATGTCCATTCTCATTGTTGTCTTCAACTCGAGCTCCAGCTTTGAGGAGATCTTGGACGATCTCTTCATGTCCAGCAGCACAGGCATACATAAGTGGGCTGTTCCCTAATATTCCCATATAAACCCTTGCTGTTAGCAAAAATATTTCTCCCAAACTTCCCTTCATTTTTAGCAAGATTCAGACTTTCAGACACTTGAGGAAAATTAATGATCAAACTAAAGAACCTTTGCGGGGACTTTAAAAATCTAAAGCACTGAAAAATATTTAAATAATATGAACTGTAATGAACTGTAATTAACTAATGAAACTAATGATGAATGATAATGGTTAAAATTATTTAAAAATTCTTAAGTCTTTAACTAAAGTTCTTATAAATCCTTAAAAACCAGCTAAACCCCCTTAAAGCCTAACCATTCTAACCATTATGGGAAAAAGCAATAATAAAAAGCAATGGATTTTAAATATCAATGATGATTAAATATGAATGCCCCGCGTAGGTTCAGTTCCTCAAAGTCCCTGAAACCTTCTTTAGTACCTCCTGAAAATGATAGAAATAGATATACTTTAGATATAAAAACTAAGAATTAATAAAAAAAATATTTTTCAATTCTTACCACAGGCGGACTGGGCGTTGACATCCGCTCCATGACTCACGAGAAGACGAACAATTTCGAGATGGCCTTGAGAAGCGGCGTCCATCAGAGGAGTCAAATCACCCTTACTGCCACGGTCATCAACATTCGCGCCCATTGCAAGCAACACCTAATGAATATTCAAATTATTCTTCCATTCACTAATCTCCATAATTGAAGAACTTGAAGATCATTGACTCATTGACATCCAATTCATCCAAGTCAGTCAATTCTAAGAAATTTAATTATTAAAATTTACCCTGGCTAGTTCGAAATATCCAGAGGAGCAGGCGAGGGCGAGAAGAGAATCACCTTCTTCCAATGAATCATTCCTTCCCTCCTCGATCGATTTCCTATAAAAAAGAGAAAATTCATAAATTAAAATTAAATAGACGAAATGATTGAAATTGATCTTAATTAAATAGGTAATTTAAGTTAGTTAAGTTAGTTTTATTTACCTCTGAGAATCTCTCATTCGATTAATAGCGGCTGAGGCTTCTCCAAGGGCTGACGAAACAGTCAAAGTAAGTTTACGAAGATTCTCCGGATCTGACATCAACTTCCCGTCCGTAAATCCTAGGCCAGTAGTTAAAGTATATAAAACACTGCATGTCCTCAGTTGTCCGATTTCTTCCCCGTGTGAAATTATTCTCATGAGCTCACCAGCCGCTTCGAAAAAGGCTTCTAAACGGGCTTGGGCATCGGGAGGAATTCCTTGAATACTCGCTGAGTCTCCGTCAGTCGGCAGAAGAAATCCTGGCGGTTCGTCGTCCTCGTCTTCTTCTTCATCGGACTCGTCACGTTCAATCGACTCGTCCGCCTCACCCTTTTGGTCAACAACCCGAGATATGAGCAAATTACCCATCACAGTTAAGGTTTAATTTAATTGGAAATTAAATTTTCAAACTCCAAAACTCACAAAACAATCCAAACAAATTGAAACAAAGAATAAATCTATTTTCCTTTTTTGGCGAGAATGAACAAACTTAAATGTTACTATGGTACGTATTTGCTTTCTAGGCTTTATGTTTAATACGTATCTTTGTTATTGATTAAAGTTGCTTATAGAGCATTATATGATTAAGAGCCGACTCAAAGGTCAAAATTGCTTTTCAAATATTTTGCCAAACTATTTAAACCAAACTTTTAAGTCCAATTTATGGTAGATGAAAATTCAGCACAAAAGCTGAAAGTAATTTCAATAGTTGAATAAAATTATTTATGAATATGTTCGACTCTATAAGATAATTTATGCAGGATATCAAATATAACTCAAAGCTGTTATCGGGGAATCCTCCTTAGTAGAATAATGTTCGCTTGGTCAAATGCTGAAAGAGCATAATGTATTATATTATAATTGACCTGAACTTGTCCAAGATAATTAGCATGGCTTCGTCCACGTGGATTTAAAAAATAAAAAAATATGAAAAAGACACAAAAATGAAATATGCCAACATATGACTGGCTCTATTCGCCATTCTCCCTCTGATCAAACCCACCGTGTATAAATTCCACCAAGGAAAGAATGGAATGTAAATTCTGATTAAAATAATAAATATAAAAATGATTAAATAAATGACAATTTACCACGTCATCATCTTCCTCTTCATCACTGGTGGAGTTGAGGTAAATAGGAGAATTGTATGAGGACGAGGAGTTGTTGGCGGGCCCGGGGGGTTCCCCCGTGTCCTCTCCGGTGTCATGGTAGTCCCACCGGGGGTCACGGCCCTCCTCGTCCTCCTCACCGTTCTCGTCCGACTCTTCGCCGCATTCCTCGCCGCCCTCGTCGAGGTCCTCTTCCTCGTCCACTTCAGGGGACGGGGAGGCGGGGGACGACGGCCCATTGTTCTCCACGCTCTCGGTGGCCATGACCCGCTCCAAGGGCGGGACTCCGCCAGCCCCGTTCCCTCCTTTTTTCTTGGGGCGGGCGGCGGGGCGAGTTTCCTTGTCTCCGGCCGCGGTCGGGCCTTGGACCTTCGAGCTCATCTTCGACATGCGTTTCCTCACCTAGGTTCAGGATCAGGTCGGGTCGTGACCCTCGTCTCTTCCAAATGGTCCCTCCGCTCTGGGTGACCCTTTGGCGGGGGCGGAGTGGCGGTCCTTGGGGGTCAACTCTCTCACGACGACGGCGGAATTTGAATCCCTCGAAGTTCAGTCAGCCATTCTGCCTTTTACTCTTCGGCTACGCAGAGGGTATGGGGTGGTAAGTGGGGAAACGTGGAGCAGATGAACACCACCCTTTGGGTCGCCTATACTTACACATGTAAATCAGATCCACGTTTTGTGAACCAGCCGTCCCTGCACGTTTACAACACGGGCCAAGATGGCTCTTCACCACCCGACACCTCCTCCCCCCTGGCGGCCATCCCCCCAACCCGCCCCGGCCCGCCTTTCCCTAACTAACCCTAACTTCCTCTCAAAAATAATTGCGGGTGCATTGAACCCTGTCCATTCTCCTCCCTCGCCCCTCGGTCCTAACCACCCTGTATTAGGGCGAAGTTAATAAACGTTATGTTTATTAATGTTTATTAAACATCATTAAATCACAGATTTAATACAGATCATATTACAATTCTTATAATATCATTTAAAAAGCCTTTAGTTGTAAAAATGGATGTATTTCATGGATGTCTTATGCGTGGATGGAATATACCTATATGGATAATAAAGATGCTAAAGGCCAATTAACTCAATTCCGTACATGCTGCGTGAACTTTTAAATCCAACATTGCAATGGCATGCAAAGGATTCGCATTGCGAGGAAGATCTTCCACGCGGCGACGAGACTTGCGTAGACTTTAACACTTAATTATTTTATTATTCCTCCATTCACCACATTGCTTTCGACGACCGTTCTCAATCCACTTTAACCTCGAATTAGATAAATGCAAAAGATAGGAATAGAGGTAAATAAACAGAAGTTTATACACATTGTAAATATAAGAGAGCGTACATTTAAGATATAAGATGTAAATATAAGACGGATAAAGTTTGTTCAATTTATTGGCACTTACAAAATATTCAATATTTTGGTTAAATGAAGAACTCGATAAACATAGGTCTTCAGTCTCTTCAAGCTTACATGCATAAAATTTAGATTCCAATTAGTTAAAAAATAACGAGTTACCTTAATGGTTTTTATAGCATGCTTAAATCTTAACTCAAAGAGTTGTTATTTAATTATTAAAGTTAGGTGTACATGCTTATTAGTAAATAGTTTAATTAATCAAACATATATAAAAAGAGGATTTTTATTATTTAATTAAAAGTAAAATAGGTAAATATGATACAAATAATGCAAAAAACATATAAAGAGTGAAAGAAGAATGTTTTTCAACCAAACCGTTCTTTGGAAAGTGTGGTTTAGATTTAGATAGCTTTAACTTTAGACCCATGTGGGAAGTCTGTTAAAAATAATTAGATTTTACCTTTATTGTCCTAATAATATATTAAAGTTGAGCTGTTTCATCCTCATCATTTATCACAATTGCTTCTTCTTGGATTCGAACTCTTTTAACATAATCAGGATCGGGTTCGGGCAAAGGTTCCTCAATTGGTTGCTGAATTTCAATGTGTTCGGGTTCGAAGTTTGATTCGAACAATTCATTTTCAATTGCAATATTTGATTGAGAATGTTTAGAGTTGATGGAGTTAATTGTGTCAACGGGGTAGTCGGATTTGACTAATGATGATTTGTCACTCATGTGATCAATTGTAAAGGAGGATAAAATTTTAGATGGTTGTAAATTTCTCCAGAGGATCCATAAGTAAATTGATGCTCCAATGGCTCCCACTCCGATGATTGAAGTGACGATGACTCCGGCGACTAATCCTCCTAATAACAATTCATGGTTAACTATTGGGTTTAATTTAAACAAATGATCATACCATTACTACATCCTTCGTCTTCGGACTCGTCGTCACAATCGCAAGCTAAATAAGCAACACATTATAATAAACAATTTTTGATGAAGAATATTTAAATAAATTAAAGTTCTTAAACTTACATGGCGGAGGAAAAGTCGGTGGTGGAGTTTGTGGTGGGCAATTCGGTGGCGGGCAAGTTGGCGGTGTTATAGGAGTTGTAGGTTCACTTGGGCAGATTGGACAAGTTGTACCTTTAAAAGGACAGTTTATATTTTAAATGTATTTACACTATATGTTTAATTAAATATTCAGGGTGGACCATAAGTTGCCTTCTTTTTTATACGATTATTTATTTATAAAAGAAAGCAATTTATGGCCCACCCTGTATACTTTGCTATTGCAGCTCACTTTCTTCACCAGTCTTTGTTGTATAAAATGATTTTAAAGTATTGTATTAAAGTAAAGTATTCAAATATTACTGTATGCATGGTATAAAATATATACAATTAATATAGTATAAGAACATAGTTAAATTAAATAAGATTGGGAAAAAGTGATCGAGGTTTTAAAAATAAACTTAATTTTGAAACCTTCTGGAGGGGTGGGACATGTTTTCGGTGGACAAGTCGGGGGAGGAGTCGGAGTTGTAAAATCGGTCGTTTGATCTATCGGATCTGTTTGACATGTAGAAGGAGGGCAAGTTGGTGTAGGGCATGTCATCTCACTCAATTCAGTCGTGGTTTCTGTCAAACAAAATACAAACAAATTGTAAGAAAATCGATTGTCAATAATTCCTAAAGTCAATTAATGTCAAATATTTGAGCCCAAATATGTATGTAACCTTTATAACCCTTTACATTTAATTTTAATGAAGATCAAGAACAATTTTTGGGCTAAAACTAAACGAAACAAGTTTGAATTATGTAAGTACTAAGTAATTGTATTGTACCAGTCGTTTGGGACGGTGTAGTTTCTGTTGATGGACAAATTGGACATTCTACCCCTGTTGTAGCTAAAATTTAAAAATCTATCATTATCTCTTATATCCATATCCCTTTCCTTGTCTTCTCTATTCTTTTAGAGAAATATAAGACAAGAATTCTAAATGTAAAAAACAAAATATTTACGTAAAATGAACTAACCAGTGGGACATTCAGTCGCCATTGTGCTCGTAGAGCATTCACATATTGGACACTCCGTCATTGAAGTTGAATAAAACTCTGATTATAAGATTCATTAACTTTACCAATTTATAAGGACTAACATCCAATATTTATGACTTTACTAATTATTTTACATAGGTATACATATAATAAAGTGTGGCAATGATTTGGTGTGAATTACAAACTAAAAATGAAAAGGTTATTAGCTAACCTGTAGTGGTTTGAGTTGGACATTCTGTCACTACTTGAGTTGTACAGTCAGGGCATTCCGTTGGTAGTGTGGGACAAGAAAAGTATTCAGTAGTCGTTTCTAAGAAATTAATTAATCGAAATTAATATTTATACTAACAACCTAATCTTTATTTCAGTGGCATTTGATGTTTTAAAGAAAATTTTCCAATTTTACCAGTAGGGCAAACTGGGCAAGTTACTGAAGTCGGGCATGTGAATTGAGTAGTTGTCTCAGGTGTCTCAGGTGTTGTTGTCTGTTCGGTCGTAGTTGAATCTGTAATTGTACTGTCTGTAGTCTCTGTAGAAGTTGTACTTGGGATTGTCTCTGTAGTTGAAATTGTGGTTGTATAATCAATTGTCGTCGTCGTACCTTCATCAGTTGTTGTTGATTCAGAGGTTGATTCAGAAGTTGACGTCGTCTCAGTTATTGTCGAATCAGTTGAAATACTTTCATCGGTTGTTGTATCAGTAGTTAATTCAGTTGTTGTACTTAATTGAGGCACTATTCATAAATAAAGGTATCATGTATATCACATCAGTACACTGTATTGGGTGAGCCATAAGTTGCTTTCTTTTTTACTTACATTTAGACAACTATATTAAAAAGAAAGCAACTTTCCATACAGTATGAACCATATATGAATTTAATCTAATATTACCTATAATTTTAAATCGAATAGGAAGACGTCTTGATCCTAAATCTGTGCTGGCTAATAAATCAGCTTTAACTTCAGTGTCTTGATCAAATTCCGTAAATTCAAATGTGAGCTGATTTGTTTGGTCGTTGTATTGAAGATAATCTTCATCATAATTTGTTAAGCTATAAGTTATAAGAAAATCAGGGTCCAAAGTTGAGGCTGTAATTGTTTCAATAAAATTGCCAATGTCTTCAAGATCAATTTCCCTTTCGAGTATACCATCGCCAAATGCTTCAAATTCGGGTTTTGAACTTCCGGTCAGAGTTACAGTAATGTCAATGAAATCAGAACCACCGTTTTTAGTATCAGTTGAGATAATTCGAACTGTTTTACTTCCTTGGAATATTTTATCTATGTAGAGTTTAATGGAATGTTTAAATGGGCCAAATGAACTACTTTCGAACTCTTTTGTTGTATCAATTCTAAAATGTTCTTCATCGTCTACGGAAAATTCGGCTCCATCACCGTTGGAGGATTCGTAATCATTATCAATCGCTGAAATGACCGAATCGAAATTGATTGGAACATTCTTATTCCAAGTGATCGGATAATCGAAATTGGTTTCAGTTGGTTCAAACTCGGGATGTTTATTGTTCACATCCGAGATAATAATTGTATAACGGTAACTTTTACTTTCACTGCCTACGCATTTTGCCACAATGGTAAATTCTAAATCATTTTTTTTCTCATTCACTAAATACTTTGATAAAGCATCATTAAAGGAAAGTATGCTCTCTTGCCCTGGAATTGTTTCTACTAAAGTCAAAGGATCTTCTTTTGGGACTTCGGAAAATTGAATTTCAATACTTTCAACAGATTCGTCGTAGGTCCTGAAAGTTATTGTCAATTTTTAAAAACTTTGTATTGTGCTAGTACAGGAAGTGTATTGTATATTGTATGTATTAATGGTTACCATATCTGGAACTCTCCAGTGGAATTATCATTTCTAAAATGTGGTAGACCGTCAGTTGCACCAATTAATTCACAATTTTGAGCTATTGAGAATGGAATTAGTAAAAGAAGGAAATAAATTTGAAACTCCATTATTAGTATTTGACCAACTGTCAGAAATCAATTCACTTTTGTGTTTTATTCAACCATTTGATTATTATAGAAAAATGATGCGTTTAATTTTACAAAATATAACCAAATGAAATAATAGTTAATGTAGGTACGTTACATTCACAGTTATAATTTAATAAAGTTGGAATGTGCAAGCAAAAAGTGTTCGTAAGAACCAAACGGATTCCGTCAATTCAATTAAATGGTATCAATGCCATTTAGCGTGTTAACTTGAACAAAATAAGTTTGTATGAGAATAATTAGGATAAAAAAATATAGATAATATTTAGTTAATAAAATACATTATCTCATTTCCTGATAATGCGAGTGATCTAAAATGTGTGATTATTATTACATTTGTATTCCTAACATGGGTATTTTATGGCTATGAATCATATGAATACCTGTCATCCTACGTAATATACAGTGAACTTTATAAAACAATATAATATTATTATGTAGTACAAGATTATAAGATCATCATTAAAATTTTTGAATTGTCAAAATATGCCTTCTATACTTCAAACCTTTAAATTAATAATAGCAATCGTGTTTAAATGTCGACTAATAAATCGACTATAAAATGTCTGAATAATCTACGATAAAATGTCTGAATAATCGACGATAAAATGTCTGAATGCCAGTCGTTATCTAATCTCAAATTATATACCTTGGAACTTGTAATAATCTAAATAATGTGGATACCGTAGTATGTGGATATATGTATGGGCGTTATAATATATTATTTACCTGTCTTGGGATAAATCCATTACATACGCAAACGGGCATATTATGGTACAAATGTGAGTATAATTTATTATAAAATTGTATTATGATATTAAAATATAATTAATATCTCTATTATATTTGTCATTACTTCATTATCATTAGTGAATGGTGATGCAAATAACGTTTCCTCTCATGTTTGTATCTTGAGGGAATAAACAAGTTGTGATTCTTGGATGTTTGATGGCGTTGATTGTATTGCGACTTTCTATGAACCAACCAAAAGCAAAGCAAAAACAGTCTTTGTTTCCCAACTCCTTAATTCCTATACAATTTACATATAGTTTTCATATTTATTAAGATATTTTATAAGATAAGATGTCAAGATATGATTTGACTTTATAAATCAATTGATTCACTATTAATTCATTTAAAAAATCCAAAATATCTCATTTAAACTTTCTCTACTCAATTCTAAAAGGATTTCTCCATTTAACTCCCAAACTTAAGCCCATCTTTTAATTATTTTAGCATCCATTGAATTGTACAGTAAATGGATTTAAAACATCATTTTAATAATCATAATTAAACTTTATTTTAATTGTAATTATAAACTTTATTTGATAATCTTGAGCAAGGACTAAGAACATGTTTAGTATTAAGTTGGATTGTAAGCGCCAGCGTAATAAATTGGTGTGAGTCATATCTATGTCTCTATTAATTTATAATGAGGTAATTGAGCAGTGGATTAAGAAATTTGTATCAGCTTAAGTGGGGTTTTTATTAATTGGTCTTGATTGTTTATATATGTGAAGGTAGGAGTTTGGTTGTTTGTTGAGGGTGGTGGTTGATGGCTGCGCATGGGGAGGGTTTTCCCCTTTGCTCCACGAGCTCTTCGTCTTTCCTCCTCAGTCTCTCGCCAGACCCAGAGTGACAAACACACACAGTTGACCTCCCGAACCTTAAAATCTTAAAGTGAGGAAAGTGGCCGTGAAGAAAGAAAGTTTTTCCCCGCCGTTCCCGCCAACCCAAATGGTTGTTCTCGACGGTCAGAATATGTTAGGAGCCGGCCCTAACCAGTATCTTCAGCCGGATTATTTATCCCCACTTCCAACCACCGTAAGTTTAATTATTAAATGTTTTCTTCTTCAAAATCTTTAAGATTTCGAGTCCCAATCTTCTTTTTTTGTCTTAAATAAGTTTATAGAACAAAAGTTTTATAAGTTGTAATTTAAATTGGAGGAAACTCATAAAGCGGAACGTGAATTAGCTTAAAAAACAACAAAATTCATTGTTTTTGTACAAAGTTTTCCTTATGCGATCTTTTTTGTTTTTCTTTGAACGAAGGTTATTAATGCGATTAACAATAAAGTTAATTTGTTAAGGTTGATTTGATTTATCTAAGTTGAGTGTTTTTATTATTTCTAGCTCGATGCAAAGAAAAGTCCACTGGCCCTTCTTGCTCAAACTTGCAGCCAAATCGGAGCTGATTCCCCCAATACCAAATCTCTCCTTCCTTCTTCCATTGGAGATTCAAACAAACGGAAGTCTTCAAGCAGCAGCGAAACTTCAAGTCTCACTTCCGACCAAGGGACCGTCCAACGTCCCAAAAGCAGTGGAAGTTCAAGTGGTTCAAAAGCAGGAAAATCCTCTCCAGCATTCAAACCCTACGAGACTTCCAAAACCTCGTCTTCTTCTACCAGGGATTCAACCCGAGAGGAAGAACCCAAAGCCAAAAGGCCGAAATCGGAGATCTCACCTCGGGAATCTCGAGAATCCCGAGATTCACGAGATTCTCGTGATAGCCGTGAAAGTCGCGATAGTCGAAATGACCGTGTCGATGTCGAGTCCACAAAAGTGTCCAGTGTCCCTGAACCTCCCATAGAAAAAGAAGAGTCAAATCATAAACGTGAAGGAAAAGTGTCACCCAAATCCTCTGCATCGGCTGTCATCGACCAAGGAGCGTCGCCAATCATTCGATCCGGACTTGAAGTTCTCCATGGGCATTTGACCGGGTCAAGCGGGAAAGATTTCGGAAAGAGTTTAGCGGGTTTGTCTGCTCTGGGTTACCCGACCGGATTCGACCCGTCGTCGCCCGCCCTCCGTCCACCTTTTTTCCCGCCCGCTCATCACTTCATGGGATATCCGCCGACTACCGGATCTCCTTATGTTGGCTACACCAGAGTGAAAACCCCGAGTGGGGCTGAGACGATCGTTCCTGTGTGCAAAGACCCGTATTGTACCGGATGTCAGTTGAGTGTCCCCGGGCTCATGTCGGCCTATTCGCCATTTCCTCAAAGTGCAAGTGGGGGAGTTTGCCCTGCTGGTTGTGTTCAGTGCGATCATCAAAAATTCCCATTTCCTTCTTCGCCCTTTCTTCCGCCACCTGGACTGGGCGGGATGGGAAGTTCGGCCGCTGCGGCCGCCGCCGCTTTGGCTTATCCGGGACTTCTTTCTCACCATCATGCGGCTCAACAACAAGCTGCGGTCGCGTCGGCCCAAAGACCTTTTGTTTGTAATTGGGTCGTTTCTGAGGGTTATTGCGGGAAACGATTCCCGTCTTCGGATGAACTTTTACAGCATTTGAGAAGTCACACCGGGGCTGCTTCAGAAGCCGGGGGAATGCCATCACAAGCACAAGCACTTTATTCGTCGGCACTTCTCGGTTCCTCGGCTCTGCATCGGAATTATCCAACACCGCCTTTGAGTCCGCTGTCGGCTGCCAGATATCATCCATATGGGAAACCGCCACAGTCCCCGTTCCCGCCGTCTTTGGCTACTTATTATTCACCGTATTCACTCTATGGACAAAGAATCGGCCCACCCGTCCACCCATAATTGAATACAATTAAATACAGTTAAATTGTAATCAATTACAAATTCTGATTAACAACCAAAGTTCTTAGTTTCCAATTCCCGCATTGAACAAAGTGTAAAGTTGTTCCCTGAACCACGAGATTTAATCAATTACAATAATTAGTTAAAGTGGGAATTATTCAATTACATTATTTCCATAAAGTGCGACAAATTTTAAGATTTTAACTGTGAGGTTTTTAGCAATTCACGATCACGACCGACAACTCACATTAATATATATCTAATATATATTATATATATACGATACAATTTAAGAAACTGTTCTTATAATGTTTGTAAGCTTATTTTATTATTAACTGAGAAAAAAGTTACTTATGTAAAAGTAAAGTGGATAAAAATGTGACGTATATAATACATACATAATATATGTAATATTTATTATGATTATGATAGATATTGTAGATTATGTTTTAAGCCTTCGCATTGTTCTCGTTTCTTGAAGGTTATTTTACTTTAATTATATAATCCATTAAACTACATACGTTATCATTATTTCAATCTAGGCCTATTAAATATTATTTTTGAGATTTTATTTTATTCTTCGTTTTCATTATTTTATTGTTGTTGATTTTCTTCTTTCCTCGTGAAAAACAGGTCGTGAAATTTATATATTATATCTATTACATAACTTATTAAATATATCAATTATTAATCCTTAGAAAGATTAAATATGCGAAATATCAATGAAGTAAGGAATATGGAACTTACGATGCGATTAAAATAAACGTGTACGGAATATAAGTGAAACTCTTGAGAGACGTATTTAATTTATTTAATTTATCATCTTCCTTTTCCCATCCTTCCATTTCAATGGACGAGTCAGATGTTAAATTTTGATTAATGAGAGGTCGTCGATGTCTATTTCTCATTTTATACACCGATGACAGTCGACAGGGGCCGACGATAATAATTGACATTTACAATTACAAATTCGCTTCGGACAACACAACAGCAACAGCATGAACAAAATTCATGTTGTCAAAAGTCAAACTCCACCATGCACGTTGTTCCTTTAATTCTGATCAATCATTCAACGTCAAAAATCATACAATTCTCTTTATTATTCATTTAAAATAATATCAACTATAATATATATTTACTTTAATTATCATTAACTACAGGAATTGGATATTCTATAATAGAATATCCAATTCCTGTTTGTTCCAATATATTAAATATTCTGAATTCATTCTTTAATAAACAATTATAGATAAATATCAAGTGGATTTAACAATATTTAAGTAGACACTTGATCGGACAATTCATTTTGGAATTTTACATCGTGCGAGACTTTCATTCATAGGATTTTACATAGGATTTGACAAGATTTGACAAATTTTGACATGTGATTTAACACAGGATTTGACTTGGGATTTGCTACACGATTTGTCTAATCACTATTCAGGAATTGATAATTCTCTGTCATTTGTTATAAATTATAAAAACAGAAGATGAAAGAATTAAAGAATGAATGAAAATGATATTATTGTTTAAATTGTTATTATTATTTTAGTAGATTCAACGAACAATGGGAAGAATGATTATATAATCTCCATTAAATAAACTTTTATGATTAGACGGGAATTAGTTATAAAGTGTTTATTTAACTTTCATGCTCGGGATTTAAAAGAGGCGAGGATGCATTAGAGAAATAATACAAATGTTACCAATATCAGAAGATAAATATTACATACAATATATTCCTTGAATAAAGTATTTAGTACTGTATGAAATTCATACTATGAATGTATAGTACATATATATTAATACTATGTTTTTAATGGTAGTTTGTCCATATGGGCAGTTGGTGGTTCTGGGCGGTAATGAGGATTAGTGGTATAGATTAAGGAGTAAATGGAGTGTCAGAGTGGGATGATAAATTGGGAGGATGATCCTTGGAATTGGAATTGGATCGATGGGGATGATGGATGGAGATTTTATCTTGTGAGATGGGCAATGGGAGGATGTCACTTCCCGACGCCTTCCCCTCTGACTCAATGAGTGTCAGGTGAGCGGGGCCGTAACTCATTTTTCCCGTCACCCTTCCCAGCCCGGATCCAAGACGTCTTCCATGCAGAGTCCAAAATGTTTGGACATAAATCAAGGCTTTGTGTGTGCCGCCGCCAAGCCGCCTTTGCCCCAGGGACCTTTACCGCCATTATTTATTTACCCTCCCCGTCCAGTCCCATTTACTTACCCCCCAAATATCCACAATTACTCCAAGAGATAATATACGACTCTCCTGACTCATCCTCCATATAAATATCCAAACATTGCCAACATCTTTTTCTCACTCAGATTTAGGATTTTATTTTCTTAATGCTTTTTTCTATTTTATAAATTTTATTGATCATTTTGCGAATTTGTTTGACAAATTGGAATTTAATACGAATTAGATTGAGTTTATAAAATTTATGATTAGATTTGGTTTAGAATTTAGATGTTAGTCTTTGTGTCCGTTCGTTTAAAACTCCATGAAATGAGGTTTGTGTAATAATGTATATTTATGGGGGAGTTTGATCGTCGAACGAATTTCATAGAGCAAACAATTCATAGACTGAGTTTATCAACTGAGACAGGCGGAGTTTTGAAAATGAAAAAATCGTGCTTTTATTTCCAATTTGTAGCTTAAGTGTGAAAAGGGGAAGAGTTAATTCCCTTATTTTCTCCCGCCTGGCGTTTATTTGTTGGGATTTGGCGGAGGATGAAGGTTGGAATTAAAGCGAGAGCCGTCAAGGCTTTCGGGGATTTATGTAGAAGCTGGCCGGGACCGAAGTTCCTCTGAGGGTTGAAGGGGAACGGATGCTCCTGAAAGGATGAGAAATCGTTGACATTATCGAGGATGACTCGGCCCTTTGGGAGTCTTTGAATTTTCAAGGGCCTTGTCCATTTCCTCCACTTTCAAATTACACCAAGATACTTTACACTTTTATTTATAATCTCCATCGGATCTTTACGTGATATAATATACCATACACCATACACCATACCATATATTTACCATACAATCATACAGCATATCATATATCAATAGTAAACCATAAACCGAAACTCATATAAATTCTCCTTTGCCATGAAACTTATATTACATGTACAGTGTGTGTGTAATTTTTGTATTATATTCGATCCTTGTTTATTCCATGAAATATCACGACATGATTAAATAGGTGAATCGAACATGGGCACCTGGGACGGACAGAATGAGTCGATGTGAAGTATTCGATGACCTGAACGGATAAATGCGAAGTGGAAGTTGAAATATTAAATGAAGGGTCGTTCGTATCATAAATAATATTAAGATGAGAGTTGGAGATTGAAGATTAATATTCGTTAAATGATCCATCTTTCTCCTTTTACGACCTCTGATGTAATTTGGAAAGGAATTAGACGTTATTGGGTAAGCATTTTAAATGCTGAATTATGACGATGAGCAAAGTGATTATAGGTGAGATGAAGTCGTATAATAATCTCCTTCTGGGATACACCACACCATTAATGTTGGAAATGTAGTCGGTGCATTTAACGATTAAAGTGGATGGAGATTCCATGAAGCGGATAGGAGGAATAAATGAGAGAGTGTAAAATTTTATAACCAGCTATTAAAGGCTATCATCTGTTTCCTCTCGAGACAATGACTTATTTCGCCCTTTAAATTGTAAAACAGGAATATGAGCCACCGATAATAAAGTCATATATCATACGGGAAATTCAAAGTTCACCCTTCCCTGTTCGAATGCCTTATTCCTACATAGATTAAATAGTAGGAACGTGTGCGAAAATAAATTTCCGCAACTGCACAACCCGAACATCCTCCAAGTCCGAATTAAGTGAATTAATGGGCGAAAGATTAGAAACTCGAATTGAGTAACAAACACCTCATAGTTCAATTTAATCCTCCCTCCATATAAATAATAATATAAGTAGCTATACAATATTGTATGGTATATTATATCCTTCCAATAATAATAATATTCTTTATGAACTTCATCTCCCATTTTTAAAACATTTTTCTTAATTTTGAATCATTGAAAATCTTGAAAGCTTCGCGGCTTGTTGGGTCATGAATCATAAGAATGATGATGGTTGGAAATGAGACGGGTTTTACAGGTTATATATAACACTCAATTGTTTAATTGTCTCATAAAGAAGAAATAATTATAAAGTATAAGGTAAAAGTAATGAGAGTAAAGGAGAAACGCCGTGATTGGACGTGAGTGAGGGTCATAAACGTGGATGTGTTTATGAACGTAGTTGGACGCAGTATAATAATTAACCTCTTAGGAATCAAGGTAGGAATAAAAGTACGAAAAGTGCAGAGAGAGAGGATGTACATACATATATAGTATTCAGTATATAGTATTTAATATGTCGTATTTATTATATGTATGAGTACTATGGTCGTATAAAGCTTTTAAGTTTAATAGCAGAGTTGAGTAGTTTGGTAGTGGAGGGTCGCGTCATCTCTTTCGACTCGACTTGCGAGTCCATTAACTTTTATTTGGATTTGAAGGAGTTGTTGCTGCGGAAAATGTTCTTTATAATCCCATTAATTGGAGGTGAAGCTGAGAGACAAAAGGCGACTTTTTGCAACTTTTCTCACTCAGCCGCATTCTTCCGACCGTTTCAAAATCCACCCAACCACTTTGCCTTCTTTTCCAAACTAATGCTCGTTTTCTCTCAAAAGTTATCTTGGAAATGAATACCCGATAAGAACATGATACGATTTGACTTTTATGCCTCCGTGAACTCTCTTATGCAAAAACCTGTCATCATCCATTTGCAATACAACCAAACCAAGTGCATCGAAATATACTTATCTCTATTATAGTTTATTAGCAAACTTGATTTTAATGGAATCGTAGCAATTATAAACCATTCTGTACAAATAATTCTTTTTAAGATCTCCGCTCAACACCTTTAACATTACCAAGTTAATGTAAAGATCACTCTTGTTACTTCTGTATTTAGCTTATATATAATTTATGGCTCTTTGTAGTTGTAGTTAGTAATTCACTAATAGGAAGATTATGGCGATTCAAATATTTCATATGGGAAATGTTGAGTAAATTATTAAATGTAGTAGTTATGTAGCCTTATATTAGCATAAGAAGTTAAAGAGAAAGATAATGATAAGGTATTAAAAGTGGAAGAAAGAAGGCTGTATGATAATTGGCAGAATTTAAATCCTAATCCTCTCTTGTGCATTACGTAGTTGGCTGTTGTCTTCTTCTTCAGATTAGATAATGGAGAAGAGCTGTCGGGTTTCCTCCTCCCACATTTGAGCTGAACTGACTCCTGTCCACATTTCATTCTTTCCTGGTAGCGTCGCGGATTAATTAATGGCCCGACGTGGGACTGGGCCCTCGTAAAGTGGAATGGCTAATGGCCCTCCTCGACTGATTTACTTCCTCAGCTCCCTCATAAATTGAGGTGTGGATTTGGAGAGGGACGAAGGTGAGTTCTCCCCTTTCATTCTCCCCATCATTATCCTGGGATGATTAATACTCCTCCTCCCTCCACAACTCATCTCGGGCCACTTCTCCTCCCTCCTCATAAATTGAGAGGAAATTATTGGGAGTCGGGAAGAATCTCAAAGCCACCTACATTACTCACAAACCCACGGAAAACCCCAATCTTCATATCTGTTGTTACCCATACACGGTTCCATGTTTTTCTCTCTGTAGTAGTTGAATTTCTTTGTATTAAAGATTCCATAAGCAGGGTGAGCAATAAGTTGCTTTCTTTTTTAAATAAACAATTGTATAAAAATCTAGCAACTTATGGCCCACCCTGTACATACATATTACAACACAGATCTGTATACAATACAAATTTGTATATACAGATTTGTACTACAGATTCTAGGTGTAAAAGATTCTTTGTATTTGAGATAAAGGTGATGTTATTATAAATGCTTGGGGATTTTCGTGCATCGTCTCGTCGGCATCGATAGCTTTCTAGATCAAGTCAGTTTTTAATAAATTAAGCCGGGTGGCCTGTGCGGGGGCGGAATTGAGACACTTAAACTCTTGTGAATAAAACATGAGCGAGAAGGAGATGAGATTGAAGGGGGAAATGTCACGTACGGCGGGTCTTTTTCTCCCTCGACAAACAAAAGGAGAAGGGCGGAAATGAGAGGTTCAGACCAAGGCGGCAAGTGAATATATTAAACCAAAGGGTTTTTAAATTGAATCGGCATTTCTGACGACACGCTCAAGTGGAGGTAAAAAGCGAAAAGACGGAGATCCAAACAGACCCAAATGGCCTGAGAGAAAACGTCCCCCTCATTATCGGAGAGAACCTCCATTGGGTTTATTAGTTGACCGGAATTAAATTGCCATAATTTAGGGGCGAGGGGACGCGAGTGTTATGAAATGATAATAAATCACTTCTTTCGTGAGGAATAGAAATAAATCCAGGAGAATGACACATTCAATAATGGGAACGGCGGCCGCTTAATCAATTCTTCACTCACCTTTTTTCCCTCCCCTCACTTCCACAAATCTCGCTCGGGAGAAGAATCAAAGGAATATTTTGGACTCAGTCTGTCTATTGAAATGAGAAGGAAAATTTAGAATTCTCATTCAAAATAGTTAACTATTATTTTTATAACTACCTATATGTTTTAATGTATTTTATATATTAGGTATTTGTATGTATTTGTATGAATTTTATATATTATGTTTTTGTATGTATTTGTATGCCTACATACTCTCCCAGCCACGGATCTAGGCAGACGAAAATTTCCCTAAATTGACATCAAGTAACTGTTTTTTAAAGTTACATGGCAATTCACTTTAAAAAAACTTGCGTTATTTGACAATTTTACCCTATTTTCTTACATTAAAATAAGTAAAATGCATTATATTTCAATAGATTTATCTTGTTTTCATGCATTTATAATGTTTTGTTTATCTGAGAAGAAATAAGGTAAATGCCAAGATCCGTGGCCGGGACAGTAACGATCGCCCTTATTTTATAAATTCTCTTTCATTCTCACACATTCTGAAATACAAAATATTGTATTTCAATTCTTTCACGTTTCAAATCAAGTACTGTTCGTGCACCTTTGGGTCGAGTGGCTCTGTCAGATCTTACAAAGAACTGTAATAAAATTCACTGTTCCCAATTGAGGGCTTTGGGGGGGATGGAGAGTAAAAAGAAATAAAATTTAACAGACTTCTTTGTATGAATAATGAAAGTGCATCTTGGATGATTTGTACCACTCGTATATTACAACTTTTTCAAATTCTTTTATTGTATTAGAAGGTCGTGCGGATTTAAAGATATTTGATATTTTTCTCTCTCAATCCCACACATCATCCGCACATATACCATACATACAGTCATACAGCCATACATCCTGATATATAAAGTTCACATAAATATTATACAGTTCTATGTAATATAGAGAAGTTTAGAGTTTGTATTTAAATCCATATGGTTTGAGGGTTCGAAGGAAGGATCTGTAATTTATGACTCAATATTGTGGAGAGGGTCGGCGGGATCGGCGGGGCCGTGAGGGTAAATGGATTTCACAAAAGGACCGGTGACACTTTTCTCCACTCACCCTGTGGTTCCTTCCTCGATTTATGGTGGGTCGGGGACTGAAAAGAAAACCTCCATGTCTGACTTGTTTACCTTTGTGAATGTGGAATTATACAGATTGTTAATGGAGGTGATTGTTGAGTTCGTGGGTCCCCTGTCCTCATAAATAGCTCCACTCAATGTCCTCCTTGACACTGGATTATCACCCGTCCCCGGCCCCACAAAAGGAATCCCTCCCGGCCACGGCTCCATTCCCCATGTCAACATCCACCCGATTCATTCCTCAAAGGATAACTCAAAAATTAGTGTCGGACGGGGCGAAGGCACGACAGCCGAAACAACTTTAATCTCTCTCTCGGACGGGGGGTCAAAGTTACCAGAGGCCCTCATTATCTCCGCACAAAAGAAGCTGTCCAAGAGAGACACTCCACGACCCGAGCTCTTTACAAACCTCTTCTTCATAACATCTCTTATCATCCATTTCCTCCTCAAACCGCAACGGAACCCTGTGAGATCAACTCCATGCTTCATATTATAATATACCACACTTTAGACACACCCTGTATATGGACTCTAACAATATGTATGGTATATACCAATGGTACTAATGTTTCTTAATTAGATAAATTAGAGAGAGAGTCTTTTAGATAAGAATTAATATGCCCATTTATTCATTCAGTTTTCCTTTTCAACAACTTACCTTTTTATCGCTCATCGTCTTATCTCGAAATGTAGAGGGTTATTTATGAACGATTAGCTACTTACATTTTTACATATTATTTTTTTATCTAAATACTACTTAATACTTTGTATTTTATCTTTAATGCTTTTAATACAAGTGCTTGTTTATTTGAGTGTTTATTTAATAAAGCTCATAAAGATTTGTTTAATTTCTTATCTACAATATACCATATAAATATTACATGTGGTATTATATGTAATATTTAGTATAATGTAGTATGTACCATATATGAATATATTTAATATATTTTAGCATAAGTATGAATAAAATTTAAGGATGAAAGTGATAAAAGGAATGGATGTTATGAAGTAATAATTTGGTCGTTATTTTATGTAATTCATTCTTATAGTTCTGTAGAATGATTGATGAGGAGGGTGAGTAGGAGGATCTTGTCGTAGAAGAGACCAAGGCCAACCATTGTTGCTACTGTCACTCCCAATGAATTGACAATGAGTGAGAAATGATTTCCTGGGCGAACAAAGGGAGTGACAACCAACCTCGTCATTAGCTCCCACCACCTTCTCCAGGAGGAGAAGAAAAAACCGTGACAGTTTTATACTTACAGACACACGGGGCTTCTCCTTTTCACCGCCGTCCAGGAGCACCAATAACAATAAATCTCTACCTGTGTCTCGTCCCCCTTCGATCGCAATTCTTTACTCAGGGTAGTCCGTCTGTCACTACTCAAGAGCTTTGGTCCTTTTATGCCCACCATGGTCGAAACTCTTCAGTTCCCAATACATCTGTTCTGTATACCTATATATATATATTACATATCACTTTAGTCCTTACATGTACATATATGAGAACACGTGGGATTAAAGTACACCTATGGTATACATATCCTATACCATATGTACAGATATGTATGTTATACAAAGTCTATCTTATTTAAGCTATTTAGTTTGTATGTAGTTTGTATGGTATATTAAATATATGGTATATTTTACACAGAAGGTCTTTTCCCACCTTCGTTTGAAATTCTCTGAAAGTTGTTGTTCGGTAAATCGTCTCAAGATTCATTAGTGGAATGGGATTTGGTGGTGATGTGGAAAATGAATTTAAGCTCTCTGTTTTTTCCTCTACTTAATTTGACAACTCGAGATCTTATCTCTGTAGACGAAGAGTTAAGGTAGATTTAAGAGTGACAGGTGAGGCTCATTTCCCTCTGGGACACATATTTGGTGACAAAGTTGGGAGAGAGCCGCCGTGTCCAGAATTTACGACCCTGCTAAAATGAAACCCTTAAACCTCTCTCAACAACTTTTTACGGACAGACTCCGACCACCCAATGGAAAGAACCAAAGTCGATTCTCAGCTTTCAACTTCTTTTTTATTCTGTGTGGGGCGGCTTCTTTTCGCCTTCGTCATTCCACTCGTCTGACGAGATTCGTCGGGCCAAAATAATAATGCTCATTCTAAATCACCCTCAGGAAGGTGAAGCCACACTTTTGCCAAACGAGACACTTCAACAACATCCACTTTGCCACGTACGATCCTTTATGTTCACAATGATGAAACGGTCAAAAGGCCGGGGTTTTAATGCCGCACATGGAACACTCAAAGAGTCTCTCCACTTGTATATATAAAATACAAATGTATATGAAATCCTATATATAAAATCGTGTATGAAATTTTATATCTGTGAATAAAGTGTATATGAATTCATATATGAAATATATTAAATCCTACTTGAGGGGTTGTGAAATCTATTGGCTCTTAAAGAACAGAGGGCTACTCAGCCTGGAGAGTTAATCTCCAACGATAGAATTTTGTTGTAGAGTTTTGTAGAGTTAGCCATGGAGGGTGTTTGTTATTTAAAGTATATTTAAAAGGGTGGATCATATTTTAATGTGGATGTGGCTGAGTCCCAGCATGGTTCTTCTTCCTTCACACGCCATGCCCCTCAAATTGCCAATAAATAACCAGGGGCAGTTGGTTGAAGTGGAAGGTGTGGGGGATGAGAGATCTTTCCAACTGCACGCCGTCAAGGCGCCGGGGGATGAAGAAAATGAGGAGAATGAGTTGCTCATTCTCCAACCTTTATTTATCCAAAGAGGGGAGGTTGAGAATCCTTCGTGATTGAAGAGAAGAAAAAATAAATTGATGTGAGCCGACAAGTATTAAATAATAATAAACCCTCACTGACTCAACGAGCTCTTCAAAACGACCCGCGTCTCGTCAATATCACCATACAAATAACTACACACAGCTCCTACGCTTTTTAATAAGGAATTCATTAAAGATCTCTTTCATATCATACAGATCTTATTAAATTAAATATCTCTCACTTAAATATCTATCTTTAAAGATTCATATTCTAATTAACCATTAAGCTTTCAATTTAAGAGCCAGGGAAGTTAAATTAGGTAAATTAACCAAGGTTGGATTAAATACATTATGATTAAATTACAGTAGGGTTTAATAGATTTAAGATTTAATACAGTATGGTTTGTAAGTGGAGCGATTGAAACGGGAAAATTAAAAAAACGGGATTTCCTCATTAGCACTTGGAAGTGGTGAAGGTGCGTGGAATGAATTAGGTGGATTAATTATTTCATTAGAAGGAGGCGGAGTTAATTGAATCTTCTTCCCATTCAATTACGCCTCCTTGACTTGATCCAGAGGAAGGAGAAGCTGTGTAGTTGGGTTATGAAGTTCCATATCTGTACACAGACTGTGTATCAAGTATACAGTGTGTGTAGTAAAGAAGGAGCATTTGAATTCATTGTAAAGAAGAAGCATTTTGTCCCGGCGGGGAGGGACGTGGAAGGGGAAGTGTGTTGGCGGGGAGTTGGGAGGAGGCGAAGAGGGCAAAGCCGGAGAAATAAATTCCCGTCAACTAATCGGCCGCTGTCACGAGATAACATTTTCCAGGGCCGTTGGTTTGACAGGCGGTCTATCTAATGCAGAGACCCATGATAAATGGCCTACTTTGAGAGCTACTTTCGAGCCCCCCTCCTCCATCATCTCAGACCAGACCAATGCTACCTTCCACTTCTCATCAACGCACACACACTCACTCAAATGTGTTTAAAGTCTTTTCCAGTCCAGGTCGACCGTTCTCGTTAAAGGAAAGAACCTAAGGAGCTCTTATTACTTCACTAATTTTACTATGTAGGATACATCGGGATGGAAATGGCCCTTAACAGTTGTTACACAAAAGTGTACAAAAGTCAGATTCTTCGTCCTTGTTTTTATCCTGATAATTCAACAATTCAACACCCGTGTCAACAATTACACAAAATTGTCATAATTTATAGATATTCCTGATAATAGGATAATTATGCAATTTGCATCCATGTGATAATTATCATTTACTAGTACAGGGTGCGTAAAAATTTGCTTTTTTAAATTGACAATCATATAAAAAAGAAAGCAAATTTTGATCCACCCTGTACATTATTTTACATAATTATGTACAATAATTGTGAATATAGAAATATCATTAACGACGCAAAATAAGCTTTCTAGATATTTTTTCCAATTTAAATATTACACATACCCTACTATATGCTACATCAATTTACAAATACTTATTTTTTATATATTATATATGTATATTAGTAGAAATACTTGTATTATTTTGTATATAAGGCTGTATTAATTCTTATGGTTATGTAAAGACTTAAGAAAAAAACGTTGGTTGTGAACGCAAGGCGTGAAAAGTTGACATCTTTTATTTTCTTCATAAACGAATGTTGAAGAAAATGTGAAGTTGATGGGTTCCGTATGGTTTTGAAGGACGAAGTCTTTCATGACTCGTTGGAGTAGAAAGTAGCTTTCATTGTTGAATAAAAGAGGAAATCATAACTCATGTGAGATTTGAATTGGATTGACTTGCTACGGGGAAAAGGGTCTCCCCCGTCTTGGGCCGTCTTTTATTTTAGTTTAAAAGGTTCCTTTGAACTCTCTTAAGCTCCTTTCAACAAGGATTGGGGAATCGAATGAAAAATTTTTGAGCAAATACGACCGCCCTTATCCTATATAAACTAAACCTATAAACATAAAATAAATGCATCTAAACTAAACGTATATAAACTAAATGTAAAGATGTTCAAAGGAAGATGGTGGAGAAAGGTTTGAAATAACATTTTCTCTCTATATATTTATATTTATGATTCAATCCACCCCTCCGTTCAATTGACTTTCTTGAATAAATTGGATTTCCCCCGTCCAAACTGCGTCATGAAAAAATTGATTCCTGGTCCCCCCCATTCATATCGTATGAGTTCCTCGTAATCGGGAAGGAAAAGAGCAAATATTTTCTTTTCATAGTGTTTGTCTGTCCACAGCCAAACTTTCGTCCTCGTCTTCTTTGCATTCAACTGAGGGCTCAGACAGATATTCATATATGTACTTGTACACTTATTGGTTGTTGGTAGTAATACGAATTGGTTATATGAGAACCGGAGTCGCCATCAGTCAGCCGTCAATGTCTCTCCGACACTTGAATAAAGAAATCAATCAAATTGTGTACATAGTAATCAATCAATCAAGGAGGATGAAGGGGATGAGAATTAATGGGAAAAACAAGCTGACAATATGAGATAAGTGATGAAATGGAGAGGATTACCTTATTATCATCATTCAACATGTGTTCAGATATGTCTTCCCTTCCCCACAACACACGAATTAGATAATTTTGTTGTTACAGAGGATCCAACGGAATTTATTTACACATTGATCCATTCATTCAATTAATCGTTTATTAAACCACTTTATTCCTCTTAATACAATTTATCTCTCGCAAATGAAGTGAATGAATTTATGAATTTATGAATTTACAAATGAATTTAAAACTTTCAATAATATAAAAATGCAATATTATCAATTTACACAAATACATACACTTTACTTATAATTTATAATAACACTATAATACATATAACCATCTAGGTATGTATGTATGTATGTATGTATAATGTATTGTAATATTTAATGTGTATCTGTATGCATAGCCTCATTCTCAATTTATTTAATAAATGAATAATGAAGTGTTACATTGTTCAATAAGAGCAATTATGGTCTTTATAAGATAAAAGGTTCGTTGAAGGGTTAATGGTATTACGGGAGTGTTTTGGTTCCGGTCAAATCATATTTTAAAAAAAAACCAGATTGTCCGTGGCGTCCTGATAATAAGTTTAGTTGAGGGATTTAGCGGGTAAGTTGGGGGCGGATTTTCGGCCCCCAGACTCTGGGAGTAATATGAGGAGAGACACGGAGCACTTTGTATAACTGACGGTTTGATTTATGGGATGATTGTGGCCGCTGTTGTCCGGGACTCGAGTAGATAATCTTCTTCGGTCTTTTGGAATCTCGGGGCGGGTTGAGTGGTTGATGGTCCCTGTCACCCCCATTGACACTCTCATCACTCGACGACCACCCTCCACTCCCTTCTCAGCTTACGCCGTAACTCGAACCTCCGTCTTTACAACTCACCCGTCACTCAACTCACCGCCACTGTGGCGGTGAATTAAAATATCCTCTCACGAACCATCTCATGTGAACATGAATCCAACATGAACATTTTACCTTCACCTGTCTCCTCCGCCCATCCACCTCAGCTCTCAGTGAGAGAAAACTTAAAAGCTTTCCTAACTACATAAAATTCCTCCTCCTGCTTGCCCTCAACCAAAGACTCAGCTTTTATTATTATGATTATACAACTTGGTCCATGTAGAGCATAATGGGCCAAATGAGTCTGTTGAGTGTCACCAATCATTTTTCATTCTACTTTATATTATGTTCCTTCCATTTAATGCAGCTCATCTTCAGTGTCTTGGAAGAATGAAAGTGAATGGGATCTTGTCGACAGCCCCCGTCAACTTACGGGAAAAGGTGAGATTGAAGAGAGAGAAAAAAAGAAGGCTGTTTCATCTCATTAGACTTTCAGAGGGTGAGTGACGCCTTTGATAAATATTGACGTGGATAGACACATGCAAATAAGATCCCTCCGTCCCAAGGATTCTGAATATTAAAACGCATTCAAAAGTCCATCAGCTGTCAGAACCTCTGTTCGCCTCTCTTCACCAACATAGGTAAATACTATTTTAATCTTACGCTATAACCAACCACACTTTTATCTTAATACTCACAGACTTACACTTAGAAGCTTTGTTAGAATAGAAGAATATGCATATTAAAAAAATACCATACATATATTAAAATATGTTATTATAAAGTATGTAATATAACTTCTTAAGTACGTTCCTGACAGATAGTTTAATTGTCCGAGTTCAATAAATAAAGTCCTTGGCCTGGGCACATTATTTTTAATGAAATTAATTTTAACTTTTCATTCTTCCTCTTTGGTTGATGAGTTCTCAAAAGCTACTTTCACATCGAGGAAATAAAAGATGTGCCGTGCATAATTTCATTGCATAATATCTCTCATAATAAATGCATCATTATTCATTAAGGTGCTTAGATAAAATAAATTCATATATTAAGTTTCCATTCAACCAAACTATTAATTTTTTCTTTGGAGTTTTTACAAAAGTTACATCGATTAACCAATATAACAATACATGTACAAATGCTAGCAATAACAATAAGTATATTATACTTGTAATAAGTATAATATATTTAATGTTATTGTTAATGTATAGTAATTGCTATGAGTAAAAGTAAGGATTTATATGTAATATGTATGTATTCAATATGGATATGTATTTCCATACATTTCGTATAAACTGCGTAAGAGTAGATGTGAGCTGAAAGTGAAATTAAAGAAACTCCTTGAACTAAAATGCTCCTTCTCCCAAACTGAGATTGATGGTTCGTATTTAGGCAAGGAGGAGGACTCGTCTGTAGAATTCTAAATTTGATATAATTATTTTGATTGATGATTTGTGAGAGTAGGCTGTTCTATCCATCACTTAAATTACTAAGATTCTTCTTCAGCCTTCACGCCCACTCAAGTCTCGTGGGGAGCCACCGGCTGAGAATCTTCAAATCCAAACCTAACCAAACCATTCTCTTTCCAATCCTTTCTTCAAATCTCTAATACTTCTTCAAATCTCCTAATTACAATCATCTCCCCTCTCAAAGATCAATTAATTGTCCTTAGTAAGCAGAGCTCCGGGTTGTAAATAGCAAATGAAAATGAGCGTATCTTCTCAGTCTCGGTCAGTATAATTTAATGTGGGACGTTTCCATTAAATTTATGAGTTATGGGAGTCATAATAGGTAGAAATGCCCCATTTGAGAGAATCCTAATGGAGGAACCGGGTGAGGAAGAAAAGGGAGAATCCCCATTTGTTTCAGGACGACTCGAAAGAGGGGAAATATTACAACGACGATATCGCGTGAGGGAAGAGGGGAATAAATCATTTGGGTGGAGAGAAACAAACCGTTTCTTCTTTATCTCTTCATCCCGCATTTTCGGAGTTGTAATTGAACTCCTCTTGATATCCAACGAGTTCTCATACAGTATATTGGTAATTCCTTCTACATAAATTGTACCCGGGTTAAGGAAGGCGAAGAAGGCCGTTTATGCGAAGGGAGGTCAAAGGGTTTGTTCCGTGGTTTAACGATAAATTTCCCTCACTGAGGGAGAGAACTGCTGACTTGGTGAGTTGTTGAGGAAGGGTTGATATGCCGTGTCAATTGGATTTGAAGCTGGGGTGGATGACAAATGGCTCCGCTGTCCCAACTGACACGAGCCGGCTTGTTATTTTCTAACCCCGCCCGTCACCAGTGGTTTTCCGAGGGGAGAAACCTTCACTGGTGAAATATACTCTCCACTTCATTGAGGGAATACATCATTCGGCCGGCGGAATAATGGCAATTAGGCTCTGATTCATGGACTCATGTCGTGATAGGATAATACTATGTCGGCTAATGCGAGATCACGGCTTAAACCCAGAACCCTTTTTTTCTTTCTCCTATGTATATGGAGCCATATCTATGCCGATCCAATTTTAGATTATCAATCCTCATATACAATTTTTAAACCTTGGAGCATTTGATTGCCCAATGAAAATATATGGCCTTTTTTTCTTAGCCCTTAGAATTTCTCTATGGAGAAAATATTATATTTATATACCGATATGTACTGTACATTTACATGCATGTATGAGTTTTATAGGATAGGATAGGTTAGGATAGGATAGGATATATGAATATATAAACATACAGTATAAATATTATTAAGATTATATATGGTCTTCGTATATTGGGTTTATTTTAAGAGGAATCTTGGGTTTTCAATGGCAATAAAAGATTATAAAAAGAGCTTCGGTTCATGTTTACTGTGTAGTTGTTATATGAAGAGTATGATATTCATAAGGAGTTTGTAAGCTGAGATTAGAGTTCATATCCATTGAGTTCTTCTTCCTGACCTGCTGAGCGGGTTGTTCGTTCCTGGGGCTTGATCTCAAAGGCTCGCCGAAATTTATGAAGCTTCAGATAGAAGAAGATGAATGAGTCTTGAGATAGCTTTATTTATTCATCAAGTGGAAAAGAGGATGGGAATGAGAGTAAGCACTCAGGCAAACCGCAATCCAAACCCAAACCACTTCAACCCCCAACACCATCAACACAAACAAGGCGAATCACTCCAAAAATCCCGAACCTTCCCCTTTTACAGGAGAATTCATTTGCCGTCGGTTGGACGTTAAGACATCATAAGATCTCATCGGCAGCTCACCAAACATAAACTGGATTCACAGGAGGAACATAAACAGAGAGTTGTAATAAAACTCAACCCGGCCTCCAACTCTCTAATTTCTCGGCCCTATATAATTACTGCTTTTACAGTACAACAATTTATTCGTCTAGACAAATACAAAATTCTGGTTAAATAGTGAGAATGGATAGAATAAGTAATATACAATATGTACAATACAATACAGGTACAATATATACATGTACAAAATATGTATTTATGTATAGAGTGAAGAAAGGTTTAAATAATAATAATAATACATGGAGATCTTTTCCTCACTCTCACATCCAGTTACACACGTTCCACCTTAACGCTTAAAAATTTAAGACCAGAAAATGTTTTATTATATATTTTGCACCTGACCATTGGTTCTTGTTTAACTACTGCTAGACATTCAGTGAACTCGAAATTAAAAGGAGAAAATTGCGGTAAAATTATGTGCAATATTAGTGTTTAAGTAAAAGTATAATGTCTGCTAATAACCACCTTTGGGATATTTACGATAAAGTTTCAAAAATGTTCCAAAGGGGTTATCTAAGGTTAATATTATAAGAAATGAAAATAACCAGAAAACATTAACATTTAACTAGCATTAACATTTAACTAGCATTAACATTTAACTAGCATTAACATTTAACTTACATTAATTTACATTAACATTAAACTAACATTAACTTTACATTAACATTTAATTTTACATTAAAATCCAAATATTGTAAAGACTTTTTTGCTAAATTATAAAATCAATTACAACAACATTGAAATATTTATTAAGCTTTCGCGGCTCCAAACAAGTGTAAATAAATCATTGTGATTTATTGCAAAAGAAGTTTTTTTTATTAAAATAATGTTTCGAATTGAGTTGGAAAGAAATAAATGTGAAGGATTGACATCACGTGTTGTGAAAGTGTATGATTAAAATTTATATGATTAAACCCGGAGCAAGTTTATTATAAATTATATACACAAATAAGCGGAAGTAAAAGCAAATCATACATTTAGCATATCAAATGACTTCAAATGTTTCTAATGTCTAAGTCAGCATTATTAGTCTTAAACCAGATAGTTGTAATTTGGTATTGAATTCCGTGCAGGAGCTCATTGAGGTGAAACAATTAAAATAATTGTAATGAAAGGGGGGAGAAGGAGGAGAATCCCGTTTTGACACTTTGATTACAGGCTCTCCCCACAAATCAAAGGGCTATTTAGTGGGAATAAATGGTTATCTTTATGGGGCCATTGTCGGGGTCGGCGGCTCTTTGCTTCTCTTCCCCCTCCGTCTGAGTCGGAATGGTTTATGGGCCGCGTCGCTCCTCTTTCACCTCTCAGAGACGCCCTTTCATTTGAATGGACTCAGGTCCATTTAGCTCTCTTGGAAAATGGCCTCTTCTTATGACCCTTGGAAATGGGGATGGAACAAATACTCGTTCCTCACCTGTCTTCCCCTTAACATACACATTTGCATGCGGAGGAAGCTCAAAAACTAATCGTCTGCATTCATCAACATCAAATAAAATAAAACATGAATTAACCAACCAGGGAAGGAAATGATGATCAATGTCTCATTACAATTCACAAGATATCTCCACATTAAACATCTTCCCTATCATTCACTTCATTATTACTAACCATTCAATTCGACGCTAATCATTCTATCGTCGTCTTTGGCTCCATTTTGGAATTATCCTTAAACTTGCCATATTTTTTTTTATTATATTAACTCCTCATACAGATAATGATGCTCCGTTAATATATTTCATCTACAGGGTGTTTCGTATGTAGCTAATATATGTATGTATGGTATGCACATCTGTGTAGAAGTATTATCATGTAAATTGTTAATGTTAGTAATTATAATTTTATAAATTATTGACATTAAGTATGGAGGAACAATAGAAAATATATGTATGGTATTGTGTTAGTTGTTTAATATGTAAGGAGTATAAGTAGGTAAGTTTTGAATGATAAGCGGAAACTTCGCTCATGAACATTACCTATTGTTTTCTCCCTACAAATCATTCAATCTTGAGTGAGATCACAACGAGGTCTAACAATACGTATATGTGTATGGTACATAGATTCCACCATTTTAATTTATACGGTAATGGAAGGAACGGAAGGGTTTATGTCCCTTTTTGCTCCTAGAATTTATGCAGTAGTGCAATTCATTGCAGATTTATCGCCATTCTCCCCTCTCTTCGATCCAATTACAGGGGTCGTATATGGGGAAGGAGAGTCGTTTCAATAAGTCATAAGGGTTGAGTGGAACATAAATCTCTCGGCTACGAAGGAGAGGAATGAATGTATAATTGGGGGCAGTCCACTTCCATTAACAATTGTCAGAGTGAGAAGTTGGTGGAGTTTGACAGAGATCTACGGCTTCCTACTCACATTCACAAACATACTTATGGAGAGATGAAGATGAGGGTTGTACTTAAACAACCATCAAACTCCTACGACGCCAATTCTCAAATGAAGGACGTGAGGTGGAAGATAAAATACACGTTTAACTATATCCATTCCCACCTTAAGAGTTAATAGAAATAATACATTATAAAAATTATAACAATATAACCAAAAAATTTATTATTTTATATTTGTAGATATTACAATAAGTATTTGTTGAATTTGCAATTTGGTAATTTTAGTTGAAACTGATTTTATTAGAAAATTCTTCTATTTTTTGTAGGCTTTCGACTTGAGGTGTTAAGAATGGAAACTGGAAAGGAAATGAATTGTCGAATTTGATTTGATTTATGTAATCTGGTCTGATTAAAGAGAGTATTTTGGTAGGAGGGGAATTAGGGGATGATTTGGGTTGGAGCCGGGCGGCAGACGACTTGGCGGCTTGCCGACGACCAAAATCCTCCTCATTAAATGAGAAATGAAAAGGTGGGTTCGGCTCCTCACGACCTCTTTCTCACCAATTCCCTTCCCCAAATCCCCCACAAAATGTATCATTAGACAAACGTACATTGTTTATTATCCTATTATTTCTTCCGCCATGTCTCATAACCTCTGTAATCTCACAACTATAATTTCTCTTCCCTCAAGAAGTAATAGATTGACAAATGAGGGGCTGAAGCTTTTATACCTTTTACTTTCATGTTTCCAATTTCTTAAAAAAATGTTCTTTTTAATGAGCGACTCAAAAATCAAATTGAGCGCCGAACGTTGAAATTTGATCCAATTCATATTGAATTTCATTTGCTCTATCTGTACCATATAATGTACCATTAGTGGATCATAATGGATCATAACAAGATCAATTTTAAGGCTTCAATTTAATGCTTTAATTTTAATGCTTTCAAAAATTTCAGGATGGAAAATTGAATGAATTTTACACAAATTAGGTTTACTTTTACATATTTGGGATTAGAATTAATATGAGGATTTTACTGCGTAGTTTAAGAACATTTGAAAGTGGATTCTAATTTGTAGTGTATCAATTACTTAGAAAGTACTTTACATTAATTGTAAGCAGAGCAGAAAGTTAATGTCACATATTTCAATCTAACGGCATATTCATTGCTTGTTATTAACTCCTTGTTTAGTAGCTTAAACATGCTTACATTATACATTAAGTTAAAGCCTTATGGATATGAAGTCTTATGGATATGAAAGCTTATTCCTTCCCCTGTGGACTTGTGGACGTTTGCAGATGAAGGGAATGAAGACCTCTCTGGAAAGTGAATTAGGGTCTGGAGAATATTTGGGACTGGATGAGGGTCGAATAATGAAGTTGAGTGGATCGGTCGCCAGTCGGCTGTCCGCCGTCAACCACCCCCGTCAGTCATCTAAGAAAAGGAGCTGTCAGCTCCTCTCCACGAATGTCAATTTCCACCTCACTCGACTCAAGGAGTTAAAAATAAAAGGGAAGATGAGACATTTCTTCTGCCCTTAGATTGAGAACGAGTGACAGGTGTCATGTTTCCTCTTCAATAACTCCTTATCCTCATTTACCAAATTATTGGCTTCAATCATCTTTCACTCCCAGATCTCTCGGACAACTCTCAGACAACTCTCGGACCACTCTGAAGATTCTCAATATTAAAAACTCAGAACTTGATTTCTTCCCCACATTGAGTTATATTAAACCTTAAATGGGTGTTCAATTAGTTGGATCTGCTTTAGTCAATTTATTCAATTTTTTCTCATTCACCTTGTGCGAGCTTTCTTAATAAATAAAATCTTGCGAGTTTCATCGACAGTTTTTGAAATGAACTCAATGAGCTTAACACAAGGCGCTATTTAATAATACAGTATTTGTATACCAATAGTAATACAGTATTTGTATTTAATATAAAGTATTTGTATTGTAAAATGTATTTTAATTTGTGTTAAGCTCCTATTTAAAGATTTCCTTTGGTGGTGGGGAAATGTATGGTAAGATTGTATTTATAAGGTATTCTTTTGGTCGTTTTGGTCGTAGGAGTTGGTGGGGCCGGGGTGTAGGAATATCTCATCTAGGAGTCTGCGGGAGGTGGACGTGTGTCAGCAGGAGAGAAGCTCAAAGGAGCTTCGCCATCCGACCACCCCAATGAGCCCTCCTTCACCACCAGAACCCCATTAGGGAGAAGCATTACACATTCTCCGTCCGCCGCCGCCTTTGTTCCCAATTCTCAAAGTCATCATCATCACTCAGGGGAAGAGACACGGGGAGTGGAAATGGAAGTTTCTTCCTTGGGGAGTCTCCACAAAGACCCACAACCAAACTCACATTCAACAACACTCAAATCCTTTCACCTCCATCCTTCAAACAAAATCGAAGACTCAAAGGGACTCGAAGAACTTGAAGGAAATAATCGCTAAGAACAAATGTTGTCAACTAACCATTCTTATTCTTAGGAAATCTATTCCAATAATATTAATTCTATTATCAGATCTATATATTATTTTTATTGATTTCCTTATTAATTTCTTCATTTGTTTTCTCATTGACTTCAGAAGGATCATAATGAATCGTTAACTTTAGACGAGGAATTGGAAAATTTTAATAGAATTAATTGGGAAGACTTTGGTCGTGTCATGATGTCAACTATGATTCTGTGCCTCTTGGTCCCGCCCATCAATCAGAGCCAGAGATCAGGGTCAATATATTACACGTAGAGAGAAAAGAGATGGATGGAGGGGGCAGCAACAAGTACGGAGGAAGCTACTGGAAGGTATAATGGTGAAGGATAGTGAAGGGAAGAGTGGCGGACTGTCGGCGGCGAGGATTTGGAAGAGAGATCTGCTCAGTCATTGTGAGCTTCGCCCATTCATTTATTCACGTCAGCTCGCTCCTTCCCCATTACTCTCTCTGAAGCTGAGAAACGACTTGAATGATCTTCTTTTGAGGAGTGGGGAGGAAGATAAATGAGCAGAGAGTGGACGGGGACGAGTAAAACATCATTTATATCTCGTGATGAATGATGGCCCTCCTCCTCTCTTCAAACCTTCAAAGGCCAATTGATCTCTGCCTTCCGAACCCAACAACCACCACTTTCAAAACCCCACTAACAACTCTCGACCTTACAACCACAGTCGTTCAAACGCCATCCTCCAGAAATTTTACAAATCCTTGGAAATTATAACTTAAAACCTATTGTAACCTAACCTAACTTAACCTAACTAACCTAATCTATGTAACTACAGTGTGTGTCTGTGCATTTTATACATAAATTAAATAAAAACACATCGATTTAAGACACTTTGTACATTAACTTTACTAACCTAGCTTAATTAACATAGCTTAACTAACCTAACTAACATTTAACTAACCTACTGAGTAATATTAACTAACATTACTACCTTAGAATAGTTTTACATTACTAAAATAAATCCATTAACCTAATTAACATAACCTAACTTAACTAAGGATAAATAAATTGTAAATCGCTGTGTCCTTCTCCTCTCCACAATGGGGCAATTAAGTGTAAAGAATATTAAGGCGAAAGAGGGAAATAATTAATGGGGAAGGGGGGAGATGGGCATATCGAATCTCTAATGAGATTCTCTCCGACTGCACAATAAGAAAATAAAATTTACGACTTGATTTGATGGCGGAAAGGAGGGGAGGAGTGAAAAGGAGTGAAGCGAAAGGAGAATATAAAATTTATCTCTGTATAGAAAAAGACAACTACCATAAAATAAGAGATAAAATAATGGACACTTCCCTTTTACAATTACAATATTTATATTGACATTGATGCATTGAAGGCGGGGCTGGAAGGAGCCAGGTGTCCTCACCTTTCATGAGAATTCCCGCAATCATAAATTATATTATGCAGGGACTGGGGAAGCCGACGACGTCCAGTTGGATAAATTACATTCATATTCCTCATAGCCAGGAGGGAATTTATAAATGGCTACTTCAAAGACTGTCGCCACTCGTGGATTTTTAATCTGCCGCCTTATGGTCGCTCAATTGAACTAAAGACGGGAATGAGATGATTTTATGGCCGCAAATGTTCTTCTTTTTCCAATATTGCCGCCAAGTTGTTACGACTCATTAATGAACCCGATTGACCCGCCAAGGGCTTGTAATTCCAATTCCAATTCTCACTAATATTACAACTTCACAAGTTCACAAGTCGGCTTTGTTCATAAGAAACTCAACAGCACAATAAGACAATTAGAAGTTCTTCTTGAAGGAATTGGACAAAAGTTTGAAAACAAATTTTACTGCTGGCGGGTATAATAATAATAAGGGTCTAACATTAAGTATATTACGCTCTATATTACACATTGCTCCCAACAATGGAGAATTTACCAAAAGTAATACAAATACAAATCCCATACAAATCCTACCATTTTTATTATTTTTCACAACTTGGAGCCCTTGGAGGTTTTCGGAGTCAAGTCACAATATTGAAAATTTGTATAGTTTGAACCTTATGGAGTTAACACGGTTTATAGGTAGTAGGAGTAATATTTGTAGGCCCATTAACAAGTTCCCATTGAGGAGATGTAGAAGACGGAATGAGTAGGTAAAAGGGATATGAAAGCCCATTATCACGAGAGTGGCCATAAAAGAAGCTGGGAAAGTTGAGTTCCCGACTTTCCATCTTACGACGCCGTGATTACGAGGCCATTATGGGGAATCTGGAGAGAGGCATAAAACGTCGGGCATTTTCCGTCTGGTGGCGGGTCTTGAGGAAATCCCCCCCAAAGCCCCGCTTATCTCCTCTAATTAAAAAGATTGGCCGCGAAGGTATGCTCCATTCTATTAACCCTAAGGTCTCTGTATAACTCTGTACAAAATACCGTCTCTGTATAAAATTCCGTCTCTGCATAAAGTGTCTGTAAAATACAGAGTCCCTGTATGAAACTGGCTTGGTCTGCTACTTGGCATATTCAGTCATTAAAAGCATTAATTGAGCTGTCCAACTACTACTTTACTCATCCTAAGGAGTGTGGAAACGATATGATGTATCCGGCTGCCGGGAAACCGGATTGGCATATACCGACCACACGGTATGCATGCAATATGTATACAGTATGTACCCATCTATACAATATGTATGTATATGCCAATCCACACGTCTCTTAATGTATGCTCAGGAGTGGAGGGTGCATGGGAGCTGAGTTGCCCTAAGGGATCACTTGGATCTCGTTGTCAAAGTTCCATTTGGTCGGGGATTCTCATGATCATAAACTTTCCTCCCTGTCACTTTTCCATTATACCCTCGCATGAGCTGAAGTGGCATGGTCATATTTCAAGCCCCGCATTTTCATTCCTCCCCATTTCATGCCCTGTCTCACTAAAATTCGGCTAAGTAAACTCTCCACACAACTCCTTACATATCAGCTTTTCCCCCAATTAATTCTAATTTCAATCCTTTGGCCCCAAGGCTCCTCAGCCCTTGACTTATTACAACTCGGCAATCGGCGATGCAATAAAGAAATTTCTACATGGGCAATTCAAATCCTCATCCATTATTCTAATAGCATTAAAAAGGAAATTACGACCTGAACCAAATGACCAACACATATTCAACCAAATTCACTTCTTTCTTCACATTGCTAGAACGGACATAATCAATGTGTTACTGGTACATATAAATAGTAATAAATATATATAAATGTTCCCTTTTAACACTCAGGTTCTCTTTGTCTTGAACGAGGGTGAGCATAACTTAAATGTACTAATAGTTGTAATACAATAGTAATATCTTGTACAGGGTGGTTACAAAAGTTGCTTTCATTTTTATGTGATTGTCTATTTAAAAAAGAAAGCAACTTTTGACCCACCCTGTACAATAGCAATATCGTGTATATTTCAATGTATACATCCTGAATGTATTTTATACATACAAGTACTCTCACATTATTAGTATTTTGAATGAGTAATTGAGGATAGCTGATTTTAATTAGCACTCATTGTTTTCCCCTTCTCCATTTCACACGTCTTCGCTGAGGAATATAATTAGAGATGAGTATTTATTGAGGGGATTTTATGTTCAACTCAGCCTTGGAACCTCTCCTAATGGCCAATAAAGACGTAGCCATAAACGCGGCTTCTCTCGCCAAACACATCCCATTCTCTCTCAAAGACCTGTGACAGACTGGAGCCGATAAAATCAATATAAGGATCCTCCACACTGAATATCTTCTTTATACACATCTACCATACATATCTTTTATATACCGATTCCATATGAGATATCCCATATGAGTCTGTGATGGTCTGGAGCTGTAAATGAGACGGTTCCTGAAGAAGCCATAGTGATAAATTGACTACTGGCTCCAGCCGGAAGGATGTGTAGGAGCGAGGGTTTTGCCCATTAAGCCCTCCCTTGTTCCTCCTCGCTAAATGGAGGAGTTTATAAATTGTAAATGGTATTGGCTCCGGAAGGTCGTTGGCTCACGGTTCGCTTCCACTCGAGGGCGAAGGGCGCGGAAGGAGGAATACCAAACGTACTAGATGCGGGTCATTTGCATCTCAGGATTTATTTCTCTTTAGTAGGATTCTTCGTTAGGATTCTTGATTAGGATAAAAAGAGTGTTGGCAAATGTGTTATTTAGTTCCAATAGGAGGGGATTGAGGGGAATTGGCACAATTCGGCTACCGCCGCCCTCAATTGAGATTTATTGTTTCGGTCGGAGCCTCAAGCGAGCTTGAAACCTTCCAAGCCTGTCTCTCCCATGAATCATGTTTATGAGGGAAGGAGGAAGAACAGGGGAGGGAAAACTGGCGGGGGAAGATAGGTCTACAGCGGATGTCGTACATTGAGAAAATAAGCTTATTTTATCTACCTCCCATAAACCCGTGAATTTATGGGTGCGGGAGCCGGCGGTCCGGAGAAGATGAAAAACTTGGTTGTTCTCCGGTGAAAGTCGCCCCCGGGGGATCTCTTCACTTCAGACTTTTAATTCAGTGGCGGAGAGCCGGGGGATTCAAATGGAGTTTTAAACCTTCAAATATTTACTCACGACTCTCTCCCAAAACTCATACTTACCCTTATGAGTATAGGTATGTAAACAGTATGATCCTATAGAATGCTCTTAGTTTGGTCTTAAGTTGTAGAATGGTTATAGACGGGAGAGAAGAGCCCATATGGGAAAAGACATAAATTGTAATGGGTGTGTGAGAATGAGGAGAATATTTTGATAAGATATGGGTTATTTACTACTAGGGTAAGTTTGGAGAGTGTGAGGATCCGGGGCAGGAGAATTGCCTTCATTTGGTAGAACGGCTCTGGAGGATTTACAATGGTCGGATGAAGGGGCGAAAAGTGGTAAAGTATGAGGCATGGGTAAGAGATAATGGGGGAATGGCGGAATGCTCAGCACTCCACTCTCCTTCCCTCACTCCCCATAAACAAATTTTCCATCCCATAAAAGTCGGGAGGGAGAGGGGAAGGAAAAATGAGTTTGCAAAACCCGAACCCAAAATGCCTACCCACTTACCGCCAATGCAAAACACTTGGCGAAAGATTTAGAGATCCATAATTCCTCCTTGTGACCGTCTTGGGTGAAAGGATCTTTCCGACCTTATACTTTTATATATATTCCTTCCTTGTACGATTACGAATATCACGAATATCTTCGATGGAATATCTTAGTTGGATGGTTGGAATATTCTCATATGAATGTCCCCGGGCCTGTTTATAACTCCATAAGTGTATAAAGTAAGAGTATAAAGTAGGAATATAAAGAACCCGGGTAAGAGCAATTTTTCCTGGGAGTTTGGGAAAAGAGAAAGGCTTATAAGCTCAGATAGGAGTTCGGCTTTTTTTAACTCCTGGTGTGTAACGCGGTTGTTAGGGACTTTTCGGTTCATTCTTCCTCTTATCGGCTCGGTTCCCTTGAGGCGACAAATGGGGGCTCACCCCGGTCGGGCGAGAAGACAGAAGAGGAGTTACAGGCCTGGAACTCAAATGGCAGGGATTAATGGCTACCATGTCTCCTTTTCCCTGAGATATTACTTTCCTCGCTCCCGGAACAACAACTCACTCCCTTCCTCTCCGCCTTACAACACCCCGAACACCCCGAACATGGAACTTTGCGGGGAACAAGGAAATTCAACTTTGATTTTACACTCTCCAATACATCCCTTTTATCCCCACAACCTTTAACACCAACATTTGACATCCTAATACACATCCAACCCAACCATCCTAATACATTACATTCATATATATTATATATTATTTATCATATATTCGTATATGGTACATATGGATATTCATATATGGTTGGTACACATCTAGTATATTTTATATACAGTGTTTATTCATGTGGAGAAAATCTCAATTCGGGGTTTTTGAATTTATTTAAGTTCAGTGAGATTTATCCATTTTGACATATTTTAGTTTAGTTTTGTGTAAGGTGGGAAAGTTATTAAAATGGATATATTTGATGTGATCCATCTCCTCCATCTGTTTCCCTTCTCTTCCTTCGGAGATGGATGGAGATCTCGGTGTGAGGGAAAGTGGTGGAGGAGAAAGATATGGCGGATGGGAGGAGAAGTGACACTTATTAATCACCTATCCTTTACCATCACCTCAACTCCCATTCATCCACTTCGCCTTTATCTATTAACCCTATTATACCCGATATTTCATTCTAATCATTCTTTTCTTTTATACAACTCATTAAACAAATCTTTTATAAACTTCCCAATTTTAATTTATCATTCTTCATATATAATTTTAATATTAAATCTACCTTGTTAAATCTATGCCTTATATAACATAGCTATCTTTGTTAAAATACTGAGAATAATATTCATAATAATTTATTATGTTTGAAATTTTCACAATGTTCAAATTGTTGTCAAATTGCATCTATTGGATAAACTTTGGTTATGCAATAATATGAAAAGATATTAGCGCATTGTTATATTAAAAAGGATGGGGAATGTTTTTAAAAGAATTTGATTGATCATTTTGTCTACACTTGGTATTGTGTATGATAAATGAGCTGAATTAATAATTTCTCTCATAATAAAAGGGAAGGATAAAAAGGATGATAAATAATATTGTGAGCCAATATAATACAAAAACTCTTTCCACATCAATTACGTGCAGATTGGCGTGTGAAAAGGGGGAAAGGAGGAGTGACAAGTTAGCAAATTACCAAATTAAGTAAATTGCATATATAATTCCCATTCTCTCTCCTCACGTCTTTCCTCCGTCGTCGGATCCAATTCTCAATTTCCCAATTTGTTCCATAATGGTCTCTGACAAGGTTGGTGAGGGATTGTACACCAACTCTGTATTGGCGGAGAAGGGAAATAGATGATGTCTCGTTTGTTGAGGGAAGTGAACCGGAGTTTGTCTCGAATTAATAAATGTCATGAGTTTGAGGGCCCGTATCTGGTAAAAATCAAGAGGGAGAGTGATGATTAGAAACCCTCATTAATCTCTCCCCAATGTATTGGCCCTATTTTTAACTACTCGAGAAAGATCCCAAGGCTACTCCCGTCTCGTGAACAAGACCTGTGAGTAATCGCCCTCATTTATTCACCCGACATTCCTCATTTTTCATTCTCCCCTCCATTCAAATTCTCAAATGAGCACAGCGGCTGCTGCTTCCATACACACGTGGATTAAAAAATTAAATTTATTTAACCCTGCTATTGAAAATAAAACTATAAACTTTACCTAGTTCAAAAGAAGCTTCAAAAATAATCATTAATTATATTTAATATCTTTTTTATATGTAAAAAGTCACTTTATATTTTAATTATTTAATATAATATTGAAATTTTTCTGTAATTAATAGGAATCACAAAATTCTTTTATATTCAAAACTCTTACTCTTATTTAAATTGCAGTTATTTATTTAATTAATAATTTTTGTAATTCAATTAATGTGGAGAGATTGATGGGTTTTAAATATTTTCATCTTGGGTGTAAAGAAAGAACAAATCTTTTGTTTCTCCCTTGAGGACGGAAGGTAGAAGGCAAAGGAACTGAGTTGGCTCATTCTTTTCTCCTTCGAGTGATGGAGTGGAGGCTGGAGAGCTCTTGAGCCCAAAAGTGAAATATGGAGGAAAAGTGTGTTCGGCCCAAGTGGCTGACAGATATGAATGGCTCCATTTGACGACACCCATCAATAATATTTTACCCTCCCCCCCAAACGATTTTTAATATTTTTGGAAGGAAAATTACAATTAATGGCCACCCTATTTTGTTTACTTCCTCATCAATCAACCTTTATACATGGGAGAGGGAGGACGTCGAGACCTCGCACTTTCTTTCCTTTTTCATTTTACACTCCATATTGGAACCAATGGGTTAAACATTTACCTCATTTACTTCAGTTAGACCTTAAAGGCCATTCATACTGTTCATAAGCTTATATTTTTTATATATATTCATATGCCTATATTTTTCATATACGCTTTCAAGATTTTCATATGGAGTTCATATGGTAATTTTCATATGAAGAATGTGTGCAAAGGAGCAAGGTTAAAGATAGGGTTTCGTTTAAGACATTGAGTGAGTGGAGATTGAAGAAGGGTGAATTAGGAATATGTGAGGTTTTATATTTTATGGGTTCGGATCGGTCCGGATCGGTCCGGATAGTGTTAGATGTGGATGAATGTATGTTCTGGTCTGTAAGAGGGAAAGAAGACCATTTCTCCCCAATTCATCAATTTTAATTCGCCCATCAATTCCGTGAGTCTCATAATTCTCGTATGAAATTGATTCAGAGGGATCTCTCCAATCGATATTTTTATTCCTTTCAAAACCGGGGTCGGAATGGGGAAAGACGTGCGGAAAGACCCGGAACGAGATTCTCCCTGACGGGGAAGGATAGATCTGACGGAGAGATGAGTTTCGCCCTTCTAAAACTCTCTCCACATTTCCGCCCTGTCGGGTTCCATTGTGGCCAGGATGGTAATTACCCAAACAGCCAAATGAGACGCCGCTGACTTCATTTCAAACATTCGGGAAATGTGATAATTCACATACAATTTAATCTCTCATCCATCCTTCTTAATCAAAGTATAATAATATTAATGGTCGGGAAAGAGAAATTGGATTAGTAATAATAAACTTATAGATATAATTCTTCATATAACTGTCTAACCTAACCTAGCCTAACTCATCCTATAACTTATAATCTACAGTATTTAAGGCTGAACTTTAAATCCAAAATCTGTAGTTATATAACTCCTAATGTAAAATTTTAACTATTTCATTAATTTAAATGTCTAAGTTTTATAATACCTAGGAATATGAATGATTTTAAAAATAAATGAGAAATGGTTTTAAATGACTTAACCCCAGTCGCGCGGTGATTGGCTAAAGTTTGGATGAGAGAAATTTGAATATTTCAAATGCAAATTCCTATTTCCAAGTCACATTTTATTATTAAAACTAATAGAAGTTCATTAATTTGCCCAGTTAGTTAATTATTCTAAATATATAATTAACAGTGACTTTAATCAATTCCTAATCCTCCATTTGTTATTCAAAATGTAATTTGCTATTTAATGAGTATATAAACTCTATGTAAATAATTCATTAATTCTCGAGTTATGTGTTCCTAAAAGAAAAGAGGTTTGTAAGTCTTTATAAGTGAATTAAGCAACATTAAAACAAAGAATCAGTCCAAATGTTATATAGGAAAGGTTAATAAATAAAAAATGTATTTAAAGTTTTTTGCTAACTGGAGGTAAAACCTCTTATGTGTTCCGAACGATACATTTAGAGAGATAGGGCTTTTCTAATTCTACCTTAATAAATATAACTCTATATCATTAAACTTTTAAATGATCCAATAGTATCTTTCTAAATAGATCAAAAGTTCTCATCTTGGAAGCTATCCGATATACAGATATGAGGATTTTGAGAATATATGAAGGATCAAATATGATGGATAAGAAATTTGAGAATTTTGAGTAAGCTATTTCCGCTGGGCCTAATGGGATCCCTCAATTAGGGTTGAGGATAATTCATCATTTGGTTAGAGTCGTGAGGAGTCGTGAAGGAAGTTTGAATGCTAATGATGATGATGGTGTGAAGATGATTCCGTCCAAGGACACTTCCATGTCCCACTCTTCAAACGGAGAACTCGTAATGAAGATGAATTTAACATTAATTACCTTCACTGCCTCACATGATTTATCTCCCATCCCAGGGGTTCTCCCATTTTACGGTCCGTATCAAATTATACAACGTCTTTTGTCTTACCGCCGTTGGATCTCTCTGGGTGAAATACTTTGGTCCTTTTAGTTGGTGAAAGAGCGGGAAGGTTTGAAAAGGGCAGAACCCCCTATCTTCATTCCATTTCATTAAATTCCCTCCACCATTGTGAGGAAGGGAATGAGTGTGGGGATTGTGGTCACTGGCGTGTGTCAAAGGAGACTTGACAGCCGGATTTGTCGAGACGATGATAAGGAGAGAAACCTCCTTTTATCCTCTTCCTCTCAAGGGAAATTGTGGAGAGGTCGGGCGGGTTGAAGTGACGCTTCAACGACCATCCTCCTCCTGTCAATCAAAACCATCCGTCTACACCCAATCAGACCCTCTTAACATTAAGTAAAATACCTTAAATATATTCTTTTAAACACCGTGAGACCATTAAATAATAAAAGTCAGGGGAGATTTAGAGAAAACAAAAGGAGTTTTAAATTCACAAATTCCCCGCCGTTCCGTCCCCACCAGCTTGAGTCCATTACTCTCACCAGAATGAAAGATTTGGTAAAGATTTAGACTTAATATAATTTACCGTAAAACCACAATATGCACAATATATTTATATCTGTATATATATAACATAATATAATGAATTTTATATTTACAATCTGTAATATATAAATCTATATTGTATTACTATCTAACTGTAAGATATACTAATATTGTGCTAATATGTATGGTATATGTATATATGGCATATTGTATATATGACACTTTACATCCGCTCCGGCTAGTTTATATATATAGATGGGACAGGTTATGTAATTTAATGTTCGCATATTCTTTCTCCACTTTCTCTGTTGGCGATAAATTTTCTCGGTCAGTTTAGCCATCCTTTATCGAGTTTGGAAGAAGGGGGGAATTAAAGGGACAGACATTCGTGCATAATGAATGAACACTGCCCGTCGTTCCTTCTCCGGAGTGAAATATTGGTCCGGGATTTATGGGGGTGATGGAGGCGGGGAAAGGGTAAAGAGCCGGATGCCCACGGCACTCCTACAACATAAATCTCTTCAAAGTCGGCGGGATTTGAGGAAATAAATCTCTCTCACGACACTCCCACCCTCCACGTACTCCGACCAAGGGAGAGAAAACAAGTGTTAAAAGTTGTTCCTTCAATTTACTCCGGATATTCACCGTCTTCCAATAAACTACAAGATCCAAAATCCAAAACTTCTCTTTCACTTTACAATATATCCAATGTATATATAGGATATGAAAGGATCAACAACGGAGATCTCAAACATTCAAACCTTCCATCTTTTTCTTAAACCCCCCGTGAAGCTTAAAAAGATATTTAACCTTAAAAACATATTATAACAATAAGTACACACTTAATCTTAGGGTTTGATTGTTCTAAACGAGTAAATTTTAAAGATAAGATTTTTCTAGGGAAAAGGATTTTAAGGTTCGCTCTGTAAATCAAGTTTGTCTCTGAATAGCATTTAAGTGTAATTTGGGTTTAAAATTGGGTTTAAACTTTAATAACTACGATTTCCTCCTTTGAAGTTAAAATAACACGGAATTATCTATCTGGGAAATTAAGACTCGTGGAGCCTCTTATTTTATTTTTGTAACAATATATACATTTACAATGAAACATTTTTATTACTCGAAGAATCGGCAGCGGCTGAATCGTTTGAGTTTTTCTTATTAAAAGACTTTAGAGACTTTGCCATGTTGGATTTGAAAATTTGAAGGATTGACATACTATGGGTTGGATGGATTTCATGTCTTTTGTTACATTGTTAAAAGTAAGGTTTAAATTATGGGGATTATGCTGAAATCTGTTTAATTGGGTAAAGGCCTGTCAGTAAAATGAGTCATTATTTTGAGGGAAGGTTTTAGGTTGGGTTTTCCTCAATAGTTTTCATTCCCGGGGGTAAAAGTCTGTTCGAATGTAAAAGTGTGTAATTTGAATGAATGAGTTGTAATTTAGTAGCCAAGTCAGGAGCAGATGTTGAATAATAATAATTAAAGAACTGAAGAATCCTTTTCATTAAGGGCCGGCCCTTGGGACCCATTTCCTGTGCAAATGACAAACCCTCATCATTGGTGGCCTCAAGTGGAGGTGAGGAGTAAAAAAACGTCACAAAGAGTTATTTATTCTCCTCGAGGAGTTTATGAGGCGGAATGGGAAAAGAGGTTCATATTTTATTGTCACATTATTCGGGCGAATATTATACCCCGAACCTTCCCCGACCACATGGAGTCTCTGCCGGATATAATCATCCTTCCCGCAACAATCAATTTGGAAAGAGGGTGAGTGTAACAAGCCATTAATCTCTTCACGTCTTTTGTCAGACCAACACAAAACACAATATCCTTCCCTATCTTTATTCCCTTTCTTTTAATGACCACACTCATTATTTTAATTTATTCCATCAAACGCCACTGAACCCAATTGGAATTCTATGAATTTTCATTATCCGGCGAAGTAATAAATAAGTTTTTAAGACCGGATCTTGTACAAGATACGATCAGTAATAAATTTTAATTGTAATATTAAAACTACCATTATTACATTTACAATATTAATCTTTTTATTATGTAAAATTTTAACTCTCCATTTAACTTCCTTTTACTTAACTCCATTTTAACTCTCGCTTTTATATTAATTCTCGGCGGTCTAAATTTTGAAGAATTAACTGACAATGAGCTTAGATTATAGATTTAAATGTATGGGTGTTTGATAAGGATTTTTGAAGCCATGTGTGATTAGTATTATGAATGTGATGTTGGGGATGATGTTGGGGGGAGAGTGATGAGAGTTGAAGGGGGAGTCGGGTAATTGAGGGCCCTCCATGGGGTTCTTGGTAATGACGGACCAGGGAGTCGGCATATTCCCTCTTGGCGGAAGAAAGGGGCCGCGGGGGGGCTCATGATTCCACGTCAGTGTAACAATAGTCTCGACATTTCCAGTCCCACTGCGACATCCTTCACACTGCGGGCGTCATTCCCGGCTCCCTCACTCGCCCACAAAAGACTCGCCTCATTACGACCACATCACTCACTTGGGTCGTCCTCTTAATGCTCTCCTAATGATCACCTACACTTGATTGACAGCCGAGGAGTCGTCCCTTCCCTCAACTGACTGACACCTGTCCACTCCCGAATACTCCCATTGACTCTCCGCGGTGGGAACGGCTTAACCTCTTCATTCAAGTGCCAATACTCTTTACATCACAAAATCCACACTTTTCACTCCAATAATTCTAAGCTTAATCCGTCGTTCTAAATCCTCACCCCTCGACTCAATTCGACTCAATGGAATTAAAGACATGGGAATTATTACATTTATTATGAAGCGAAAGTACTCAGAGGGATATGAGATCCGCTGTCAATCATTTCTACATATAGGAGACTTTTACAATACAGTATACTCGTTAAAACAAGTTTACTGTATGCTTTGAACTACATTGAATATATTTTTATATTTTACACTGTATATATCAGAGCTGGTATATCAGAGCTTATAATATATATTGTAGTTTATAATATGTACATTTAAGATATTTAGTAAAGGTATTTGGTATTCTAGACCTTATATAAGTACAGGCTGTGCCTTTGGTGATTGTACTTGGAATGAAGCGGCAAAGATAAGCTGAGGAAGAGCGTGACGAGTCGGCGGGAGAATAAGCCCTCTGTATGCATTATATTTACGGGAGTCGATTATTGAGTCTTTGAATGGAAAACACATTTGGATCTCCCATGCCCACCTGTCGAGCACACAAATTCGCTCTGGCTGAAAGAGTCAGCATGAAATGTCATCTCCGGTGGTCTGCCATTTGAACCATTGGCATTGGAGATTATCTTGATAATGGAAGGGAATGAAGTGAAATACTCCGACAGAGAACGGAGAGAATGTGGAGGGGAATTTTACGACTCTGGGGGTTATCCGAATCGGAGGTAGGTGAGTTCGGGGGCTCGGAGTTGGTCTCAGGGGAATTGAACAACTTGAGGCAACTTGTCCACCATTCCGATCCTACAAATTGGATAGCCTCTACAAGGCTCAAGAGAGTTGTTCAGACTCAACAACCAACTCCCTATCCACTTACACAAATCCCGGGATTTCTTACTAAACTTGTCCCTTTTTCGCCATTGGGAATTCGTGGAGTTAACCAAATGCTTGACAAACCTGCAAATAACTCGTCAATCTAGGAAATTATCAAAATTGCTATCTTTTATGCCAAAATACTTATATTGCATATGTACAGTATTATATATCTATAGAGATGTACAGTATGAATAAAAAATATATCCATGTCTATTTAATGAATTTTATGTACAGTATGTATAAAAAGTATGTCCATGTCTATTTGATGAATTTATGTAATAAAGTGCATTTTGGTTTATCTTAAATATTTTATTTATGTTATGGTTGTCGGAATGATTTTAAAAAATTTGAAAAATTGTACTTTTTCCGACTGTGAAAAGAGGATTTCATATTATAAAATGGCAATGAATATGGAATATTTGATTTGATGTCGCGATTGGAGTTTAAATAGATCTGTGCTCTCGAGGATAAAAGATAAAAGGGTTTCTCGTGACCCTTATTATCTTTAATGGGACTTGGTGGGTGTATTAGGAAGGGCGTATGATTTGAGTGACAAAGTTCTCAAGGGTTGTGAAGGGGGGAAAGAAGTCAGATGTGTCTCTTTGCGGCTGTCAACATTAATCTTCCTCATTTCAACTTCGGCTCCTTTCATAGACATCGGAGAGATTCGCCATTGAGAGAAAACGTCCCCCACTTTATCATCTTTCCCAGACAAGTTTAAATTGAAGAGAAAATGAATGGGGTCGAAGCTCGTTGAACCAAACCGCCCAGCTGGTCAGAATAAACAAGTGAAAAGCTCTTCAATCAAAACTTTATCAACTCCCAAACCCTGTAAAAATCATACAAATCATATAACTCATATGGGAAAGAATTATTTCCCCTTGTTTGTTCATTCCCCGACTTTTTAAGTTGACAGATTCAGACAGATGTGGAAAAGAGGGACATTTTAAAACTGCACCTTTAATAACGAGATCTACTAGTATGGAAATTGTCGTAACCCGATATGAGTTGGATTTCCTGCTCAAGTACTCAGTCGATAATAAGATCATCTTGAACTTTGCTATACCGGCCATATATTGATATTTGATCTATTACAGAGGATCTTATGCAATGTATGTTATACATAGATGTTCCTTATAGATTCCTTATACAGGGTGGTTACATAATATGGTATACTATGGTATGGCATAGTATGATTATATTATAAAATGCATGTGATGTGAATGTTGTTGTTCATATGCGGCTGTCACTTTTCTTTCATCTCTTGTCCCTTTCTCGAATGATAATATAATTTGAGAGACCTTCGTCTGTCTCTGTAAAGGGTGTTTGAGTATTGGCTTGAGCTCCCTGTCTGTTTATATGAGATATCTCTCATCCTCTCTCACTCGCAGTTGAATTCAATTTCAATTTGAGGATTTTCTCCCCCTTCCAATAACATCACGTTCCTTACATAAACAATCTCTCCGTAATTGAAGAGATGAATGAGATGAAAAGGAGCGGCAAATGGATTTGGGCCGTCAGAATTAAAACCCTTTCTTCTATGGAGTTCTCCTCCCAGACTTCTCTCAGGCTCCTCGGCGTAGTTAAGATTTCCCTGATAGGTTGATGGACGGAGAGTGATAAGGAGAGTATTTTTGAAGAATCCTCAATTCCTCACCTTCGTTGTAAGGAGATTAGGGAGAGAGTGACTGCTGACAGTTGATGGGGAGACCTGTGAGGCGGCGAGACGGGGCCGAAGGATGAAACACCCGTCACTCTCACAATGATTTATTTCCCGATACCATCTCCGCTCTCCGACATTTGTAAACAGCAGCTCGGCTCGTCATCAATCAAACTCAGGTTCGGCGGAGTTGAGAGACGACCCATTCACGGCCGTCACTCACACGGCCCCCATGTCTTTTCAAGGGGATGATGACTAAGCTCCTTATTCCCATATTCAAAAATACTCCCATTGTTTCCACCTTCAAGACTCCACTATTGAAGGCTTCAGGACAAGACTCGGAATCCACTAGACCTCAATCACTCTCCTTTTATAATGAGGAGACGCCGGGGATGCTTCTGTTGGTTAAACCAGGAATTAAAAAACCTCACGACTCCGAACAAATAAAAGTGAGTTAGGATGAACCTTGTCCTTCGGTACAATTAATTGAGCGGAACTAACAACGACTTTTCAAATTTCTTCCAATTTATGATAATGAGGTGTAAACAAGCCAATGGAGCCAACTGCTTTCAATTCGGTGAGTAAAAGAGAATAACGAGAACCATGAAGAAGTCCAACCATGGATGAAATATATTTTAAACTGCCGAATCTTATTTACATATCATATACATACAGTACATGTATATGTACAGTACATTTCTTTGATATCTATACATACTATACATATAAATATTCTTTGATTTTATACCATACATACAGGAACAGATCATTTGTATACAGGTTGAGTATTTTTAGATGCTGTAATATAATATACTGTACAAGGTGGGCCATAAGTTGCTTTATTGATGTATATTGTATATTCATAAATATTCTAATACTTTGAGAAAATGATGGGAATTATTCGGAATTATAAAAAAGGGTTTATTGAAAATTTCACGGACAAAATTAAAGAAATAAAAGTTTTGAAGTTTCTCTTTTAGTCGTGGAGGGGGCCGAAAGTTGTATGGAAAAGTCTGGGGTCGGTAAATCGTGTCAGAAGGGGGGGATCATATATAACTTTTATGGTTTCAACCTCCAATAAATAAATGGAGATGGTGAGAGGGAAGAAGAGGGCGGATGGTGAGTCAGAGGAAAAAAGAAATATGCCTTCTTCCTCCTCTTCGATAACTAATGTCCGCATTTGAGGTCATAACTCACAATTTCCTTCCTCCCTCCTCCCTCATTCTCCTCCCGTAATTCCCCTTTTTCACTATTTTAATTGGAGTGATAAATTGAGGATGAGTGAGGGAGTTGCATATGGAGTCCAAAGTCCACCCGTCGGCCCATAACTTATTTTTACAGCTCCCTGGTCCACGGGCCCGGGAGCGGCCGTAAAGAATAAATACTGCGGATCCGCGGAGATGCTCAATGGGGGAAAGGCGGGAGGCCGCGGAGGGAAAGAAATAAAACAAAGTTTTGGGGAAGAAGAATCCGCTGGGTTGGGAAAACGATAAATATTTTTCTCCCCTCGTAATATGCATGAAGAAAGGAGAGAAAAGGAGTTAAAGACGTTAAAGTGCCAGATAACTTTCACCCCAATCCCAATTACAGTCTCATCTACACACATTATACCCAATATTTACGACAGTGATTTGAAAGCCTCAATTGCCTATAGATCCATTTCATATCATTTCAACAATTTACATTTTTAACGTCTTTAACTCCCTTAAACAACTCAATTTTCTCTTCATTTATTCTCCAAACAAATCATATTATTCTGATTAGAAATTAAGCCAAAGTACTTACTGATACTTCGGTTAATGTACAGGGTGCATCAAAAGTTGCTTTCTTTTTCAAATATACAATCACATAAAAATAAAGGAACATTTGGTCCACCCTGTACAAAGTGATTCAGAGCTTGGTTCGTTTTTTTCAATTAAATATTTAAAAAAACCAAACTCTGGATCACCCTGCATATATTTGTATGATAGGTATGTGTAGAATGGTGCTAAAGAGGAACGGGAAAATATTAAAGGAATATTTTACAGATTATAGAATGGTTATAAATTTTGGTGATAGGAATGATAATAATGATGTGATGATTTCTTATAAGGATATCACCCGGTATATGTATTTAATATGGAAAATGGTATAAAATGGCTTGGAAGATGTCTGGAGTAAGTTTATGAGGAATTGAAAAGGGAAATGAGGGAATGTGATATTTTAAATGAGATCGGTCTGGGTCTTCTTCCTCCCTCTTTAATTATGATGAATGTTCGGAGAGTGGCAGATATTGAGCAGTATATTTCCATAAAGCGCATTAGCGGGTTTCCCCTCTCACACCTCCTCCACCACTTTACGAGGTCATAAAGATGGGAGAGGAATTAAGGTCTTCCTCCTCACAACACGAATTACTCTCTCATTTCCCAATAAAAATGATGTCGTAAAGAGGAACCCCGCCGTCTCCGACGTCTCTTCAACAACTCCCACCTTGGTTTAATACACTCCACCCAAGACCCATAAACCAAACTCAATTCCTTGCCGGACACATAAAAAGAGTCGGAGGAGGAGAATGTGGACTCTTCCGCTCGTAACATCCGAGGCCGTCATTAGCAGGATCCTAAAAGAGATCATAAAACATGAAGTTAGGGAGGATGTGGATGTGTGTGGGGAAACGAGACCATTTGAAACGATTCCTTCCCATCACTCCACCTACGCAGTTTACATTGACAAAATAAATAAAACTTCTTTCCCCACATCTTTAAAATTCATATAAAAATCCTTTTCTCTCATTAAAATCTCATAATGATTATCAAAATGCATTTTAATATTAGGTCAGGTTCGGTTAGGTTCGGTTAGTTAGTTAAGTTAGAAAAATGGGAGAAAACGCAAAGAGAAAAAAAATGAAAAAATGGGAGAAAACTACTAAATAAATAAATTAGTAAATGAGAAAAAGAAGAAAATCAGGAGAAAATGTAAAAAGAAAAATTAGAGTTTTATTCATCATTTAAATGGAAAAGATAAATGATGATTTTAATTAAATAGACACATTGAATTTTTCTCTTAAGGTTTCCTTATGGTTCTTCGCCGTAGGTATCCAGTTCGATTCATGCTGTGCATGCTGAGGGAGAATTGGGAGATTCAAAAGAGAAGGAATCCCGGGAAAGAGGAAACAAAGAGTTTGAACAAGTTGGCCTTTTTGGGTTCCTCCATTGTCTCTGCCCTGAGTTGATGCGGGTTGTTGAGGAATTTGGATCAGATGGTTCCTTCTTATGCACTCTGGGAAGAATTGAGAGAATTTCTTTATTATTCTCCCGTCTGGCCCAGAGACTCCTTTTTTCATTGTTTTACTTTAATTATTTTCGAACAAGAAAAATCGATTTTAATTTAATTGTTTCGGAGAATAGGCTAATTTCTCAGGGAGCCTTCAAATGGAATTTGGTTGAAGGGATTAATGGGATTTCTCAGATTTTCCTCTTCTTCCTATCTACGTTTCTAAAAGACGTTTCCTCCATTCCTTTCCTACCTTTTTGTCTTCCCACATTGAGTTAGCCTTTGTCGACACACTTTAAGAAATCCATCACTTCCACGGCGCTTCTTTCCACGGCTTCTATTATTTAAACATTACAATTGATTCCACTTACAATGATTTCAATGATTTCCTTCACCTTTTGTTTCCACCTCAAGCTCAAGAGAGAATTCTGTTATTTCTTCTTAAGTTCTTTCACCATGCCCTAGCCCACCCACAAGTCCAACTCTCCAAAAAACAATTCCAACTAACTAAATATATAACTAAATACTTAAATGTAGTATGAAATAAATGACAATTTATCTCTAAATATTCTAAATTTGAGAGAATGTTAAATACTGATGTAATGCTATATGCAAAATATGAAAATCGCGCGAAATTGTATCCTTTGAATTATGTAAGGTTTCTTTAAATTGATTGTGATTTTGTGATTTTCGAAAAAAAACAAAGTATGATTTTCGAAAAAAAAACAAAGGTAATTTAATGTTGTTTTCCGTTTATTTTTAAGGTTTTATGATGTTCGTCAGAAAGTATTTATTTACAAAAGACATATATTTAAAAGAGTATTAAATTGTTAATTTATAAGAGTTCGCGTATGAAAAATGAGAATTGGTTGAAATTGGACCTGCCAATTTAATTTACATGACCGTAATTTTATCCGCAGTTGTACCTGTATGGGCTACTTTTGCTGTGTCTTTTTTGATCTCGGCTCCAACTGGAACTTCTCGGCGGTATCGCTCACTTGAGATTCGGATTGGAGCGGGAGCTTCTTGGGAATCGTAAGATGATCGGGAAGGAGTTTTCACTGCAAACCGAACCTCTGAGTTTCCGTAAGAGGCCGAGCGAGTTGTTGAGGCTTCTTCAGCCGGTGCATAAGAGGCAGCTGGAGCAGACTCTTGAGATGATCCATATGATGCGGTTCGAGTGGGGACATCGGAAGAATCGGAGTAACTTGATCGGACCGGAGCTGCTGCTTGTGAATCATAGGAGCTTCGAGTTTCTTCATTTGATCCGTACGAGCTTCGAATCTTACTTGAAGACTCAGCAGATCGAGAAGCTCCGTAAGTTGATCGAACGGCTCTTCGCTTCTGGGAAGAAAGAAACTCCTTGATTTCATCCTTCGTTAAACTCCGACTTTCAACCACGAATTTCTTATTGTCAACAATTCCACGGCGCGCTTTGTCGTTTTTAATAGTGGGCTCTTCTTTTCCAAGTGGCTTGTCGGCGGATTTGTCGGCGGATTTGTCGGCGGGTTTGTCAGCGGGTTTGTCAGCTGACTTGTCCTTTGTATCACGACGGGTCTTTTCGGGTTTATCGGCGGGTTTATCAGCGGGTTTGTCAGCGGTTTTGTCTGCAGGCTTGTCAGCAGGTTTGTCCTTCGCTTCGCGTTCGACCTTTACAAGTGATGGAAGTGGAGGAGGAAGAGGTTCATCAGTTCCAGTGGCTGGGTGAACAGGAACGGCAATGTCGGCTGAGCGCTTGAATTTGGGGCTGATGTGTCTTAAGGATGGCTTGTCGATGGTCTTATCGGCGAGCTTGTCGGCGAGTTTTACATCATCCTTTGCAATGGGCTTCTCGGCTTGTTTGTCAGCGGGCTTTTCCTTTGCGTCACGACGGGTCTTCACTTCAGGTTTTGGCTCGTCCTTTGGTGGTTTGTCGGCGGGTTTATCTGCGGGTTTATCTGCTGGCTTGTCGGCGGGCTTGTCTTTTGCGTCACGACGGGTCTTCTCGGGTTTGTCAGCGGGTTTATCGGCTGGCTTGTCAGCGGGCTTTTCGGCGAGTTTGTCAACGGGCTTGTCGGCTGGTTTGTCCTTTGCATCACGACGAGTCTTTTCGAGTTTATCGGCTGGTTTGACTGCGGGTTTGTCAGCGGGTTTGTCAGCAGCCTTGTCCTTTGTATCACGACGGGTCTTCAAGGGCTCTTCCTTGGCAAAAGGTTTATCAGCGATCTTTTCGGCAGATTTGTCGGCGGGTTTATCGGCTGGCTTGTCGGCTGGTTTGTCCTTTGCGTCACGGCGGGTCTTTTCGGGTTTATTGGCTGGTTTGTCTGCGGGTTTGTCTGCGGGTTTGTCTGCGGGTTTGTCTGCGGGTTTTTCAGCGGGCTTGTCTGCGGGCTTGTCAGAAGCCTTTTCTTTTGTGTCACGACGGGTCTTCATGGTCTCTTCCTTGGGGAAAAATTTATCAGCGATCTTTTGGCCATTTTTGTCTGCTTCTTTATCCTTTGTGTCACGTCGAGTCTTCATTTCGGGTTTTGGCTCGTCCTTGGCAAGTGGTTTGTCAACGAGCTTGTCTGCTGGCTTGTCGGCGGCTTTATCCTTAGTGTCACGACGGGTCTTCTCGGGTTTGTCAGCAGGTTTGTCTGCTGGCTTATCGGCAGATTTGTCAGCGAGTTTGTCGGCGGGCTTGTCTGCGGGTTTGTCCTTTGCGTCGCGCTTGGACTTCATCTCTGGCTTTAGCTCATCCTTGACAATGGGTTTGTCAGTGAGTTTGTCGGCGGGTTTATCAGCTGACTTGTCCTTTGTGTCCCGACGTGTCTTTTCGGGTTTATCCGCAGGTTTGTCCGCTGGTTTATCGGCGGATTTATCAGCTGGCTTGTCGGCGGGTTTGTCGGCGGGTTTGTCCTTGGCATCCCGTTTGGTCTTCATCTCCGTCTTAAGCTCATCCTTGGAAATGGGTTTATCTGAGGGTTTGTTTGCAGCTTTGTCTGCAGCTTTCTCCTTTGTGTCACGACGAATCTTCTCGGGTTTATCAGCGGGTTTATCTGCAGGTTTGTCCGCTGGTTTATCGGCGGATTTATCAGCTGGCTTGTCGGCTGGTTTGTCGGCGGGTTTGTCCTTCGCTTCCCGTTCAGCCTTTACAAATGCTGGAAGTGGAGGAGGAAGATCTTCACCAGTTCCAGTGGCTGGGTGAACAGGTACGGCAAAATCAGCAATTGCAACATCCCGACGAGTTTTCCCTTTCTTTGCATCTACGCCTGTTACTGATTTTGCATCATCTTTAACATCCCTCAATTCCTCTTCGAATGGAAACGCCAAGGAAGATACCAACACCAGACAGAGAACCAATGCGACCTGAAAATTAAAAAATATTAAAAATCAATTTTAATAACAAACTCAATTAACTTTAATGATAATGCATAAAACTCAACCATTTACTATGATACCCTCTTTAAATAACGAATTTATTTAATTTAATAATTAATATAAATTAAATTGTAAGAATGGAATAAATAATTTTTAGATTTAATTTAATATTATAATAGAGAATTAAAAAAATGTACCTTCATTATGATTGAATTGTCAATCAACAATGAATTCAAGAAAAAATTAATTTAACTAAATGAGAAATTTAGTTAAATAAGGAAAATTAGTTAAATTAAGTAAAATTAAGAAAACTGTAGAATTAAAAGATTAAGCTAAATAAATTGAAACTCTCCTTGAATTTGAGGAGAGAACTGAACCGACGTCGGAAATTGTCCAGACCTTTTATACCCGAATATCTGTTTACTTCCTGATGTTTTTGACCACCGGATTGAACTCTGAGAGTTGTAAATAAGGCAAGGTGAAGGACCCAACACCAAACCCTTTAAAACTACGGACATTGTAAGGAAAAAGATATTAAGGAAGGCCATGGCCATCCAAAGGTTCGTCTTTGTAAACAAAGTTCATCTTCATTTTCTTCATTATTACACAATACGGTCAAAGGATTGTTAAATTGTTTATTCCTTCTCAATTCCTCCTTGACTTATCCAAAGGCCCTAAAAGTTTCTCCTTGAACTTGTAAACTTTGTTTGTCCATTTACATAACAAACCGAATTTAAGAAAAAGTACAGATAGTGTCAATGTACATAAATGTCCTATGTTCATATACAGGTAGGTATGTAATAACAGGTACTTTGTTTAACATAAAGTGTCTTACGATAAAATGATAAAGGATAAATAACTGGAGCTGACTAACGATCCAGACTGACATGATAATCTATTTACTCCGGGAGTGGCGAGAAGTGTGAATAATAGTGGAAGAAAGCATAAAACCCGAATTTTGTTCAACCGGGAGACCAAGGGTTTAAAATATGAAGGAAGGAATTGAACTCCCTCGTGGGAGATGATCTAAGAAGGGGAATTGGGCTGACTGAGGGATTCGACCATGGAATGAAATTACAAGCATAAATTGAAGCATAAATTTCTTGGAACCGGAGAGTGAAAAAGGGAGGGAATTGCCCGAATCGGGTATTTTATTTTCCCCGGGACTTGGCTCCGCTCCGCGTCCCTCAACGACCTTTAATTGAGTCTATAACCTGGCGTGAGACATTATTTTTCATCTTTATGACTCTCCCCTGTATCGTTACCCGGATCCCATTTTCCCCATTATCTCACTCAACTGAGCATTTGGCCCATTCTCCCCCGGACTTCCCCGACTTCACCTCCTCATCCGCTCGGATTAATTTTACTGCCGGAACTTGAAGCCCAAACTCTCTCCGCCCTCGTCCTTCACATAAATCATTGGGATTGGGAAAGGCCGCCGACAAACTCACCACACATGTGTTAAGAGGAGAAAACATTAGGAAGAATGACTCGAGGAAACCATATGGGATTGATGGGGAAATTCCACAATTGGCAAAAGCTGTTCTTGGGGATTCCCCAAAAAGTCTTCTGCAGTCAAACACGTCCCAGAAACCAATATTATTTTCTTCATAAAATCTCAATCTTTATTTCTCCACTTAAGAACCAAACTTAGAACCATACAATTTAGAATCATACAACTTAGTGTTAGAATCATACAACTTAGAAGACTTAGAATCATACAACTTAGAACCAAAAAACTTAGAAGACTTAGAACCAAGTTAATGTTAAAAACTATAGTTAAAGAACATCCGCGTTTAACCAATTAGCCTTTCTCTAATTTATCTCTCTAATTTATATCTTTAATGTCTTTCACAATACGGAGTTGAAAACAAATGGTTGTAGACTTTTAGAGTTTAATTAAAAGAATGGGAAGACATTGGATATTTTCAACCCAACTTTGAACCTCATTTGAAGAGATAAAAGGAGAATTGTCCTCAATGAATGTGTATACATTCCGAAGTGAGGTTTATGCTTCACACTCAGGTCATGAAACAAGTTATTTCTGAACCTTGAATTTCTCCGAACCTTCCTTTAAAACTTCAGACTTTCCTTCAATCTGTGTTAAAACCTTCCTTATAAACCTGTGAGAGTCTGGGAATGGGATTGTAAAGTGTATTTTATTTACCAACTCGAATGGTTCGCATCTGTTCATTCATCTCACCGGATTCCTCCGAGGGTCCTTTTTTGTATCTAAATGAGACGCCGGTGTTGGTGGATTGTAATTGAAGGGGAGTAATTAATGGAAAGAAATGTTTTTAACTCCAGCCAAAACAGAATAAGTGTCTCTTCTGTAATGTAGCGTATAAGTGTTGGCATAAAATACTCAAGTTCGGAAACAGGACGGGAACGGAGTCGGAATGTGGAACAACGGAATCGGAATTTCCTTAACCAGCCCCATCCACTTTAAACCATCTAAACCTCTTTCTTATACATCTTTGAACGCATTCTCCATACATCTTCTATACATTCTCCCCATACATCTTCTATACATTCTCCATACATCTTCTATACATCTCTGAATATATTCTCCTTAGATCTCTATGTAAGTTGTAGAAGAAAGAGATAAGAGCTAGAAGTTGGTCCATGTAAGTCGTCCCATAAATCCAAGTTGTTTAATCTCCTGCCGACGTGGCTGGTTGTGGATTTCCACTCCTCTTTCTCCAATCCCACTTGATTTCTATTTTCTTTATTCCGTAAATCTGAGGGGCAGACGGGGAACACGGGCTCATAACTCTTTGGCCCCTCCACGGCCACGCCGGCCCATCAACATCACTCAAGGGAGGACATCCAGCTCCCACCTTACTTACCCCTTATCGCTCCAAACGAATCCTCCGGGTTGTCAGCCAAGGCCCATTTATTACTCTTACTCCAGACACGGCATTCCTCCGACTCCCCTCACACCCATCCATCTAATGCACTCTGACAACCAGAGACCAGTAGCAGAAGAACAACTGCCCTCAACACTCCTACAACAAAACCCTATCGCTCACACATCTCTTTCTTCATATATTCAAATTGGAGACTCGAGCTAATGATCCACCGTGTAGAAATTACAATACAAGATTTATAGCTTTTAGATCAATCGCCAATTTATTTTTCAAACAAATCCTCCACTCCGAATGGATGAATTTAAGATGGAAATTAAGATAATTCAATCATTGTCTTTCTGTATAAAATTTAAATTTTTCTCATAAAAATATTTTGCAGGTGGACGGGATGACATATGTAACTATCTGTATATAATAAATACCTGTGTATACTGTGTATTATGTTAACTGTAAAGGAATCATGTGGCATGTGACCCTTTAAGTATAATTTTTTAAAGAAGGAGAATAATAGGATTGTTGTAAGAGATTTAATTGTTAATCCCAATTCCAAGTGTCAGGTTAGTGGAAGGGGCGGGGTTGAATTTACTGGGTTGGGGGGATGGAGAAAGAATGCGAAATGAGGAAGGAGTCCCAATTAAGTGGAACATCTGCCACGGTGAATTATAACGCCCATAAAACAAGGTTTAAAATATGAGCTTTGGGCCGATTTAATCTTCCTTCCTTCTTTACATCTTTTGACTAATGACTCACTTGATGAGAGAAACGTCTTACATTTACGACTTACGAAAAATAACTATCTTTCTCCGCTTGTGCTCAATCATTTACAAATCAAAGATCTCCGCATAATATTCATTTAATTCCAGCACAAATTAAGATCATTACAATGGTTAATTGACATTAAAAAATAAATAAACTTGACATGAATACCTTTGACATATAAAACTGAATATTGACATTAATATACAGATATAATAAATTATATAATAATCTTTATAAGTACATTTAACATCATTTTTATTCAATTTTCCATTAATTTCTGTACATGTACTATAAAAAGAAAAATATTTTGGGGCAATACACAATTTAGTAGCTTACTCTATGAGAATTTAATAGAACTATGCTGATTATCAAAATTATTGACAGATTGAGTTACTATATTGTTCTCAAATACCCCAAAATTAATAAATTGAAGATAAATCAGAAATTATAACTAACTTGGCATTTAACTGTTTTATGTAAACTTGAATAAGGATTATCTGTTAAATGTCAATTAACCATTAAATCTTAATTCCCTTCTTTGGCGGATAAATTCCACATAGTTGAATAATTTAAATTGAAGAATTCGTCCCAGATTGCAAATCCATTCATTTAGTTTTTTCCTACCGCTGATTGACATTTTATAAGAGAAGGAATTGAATTTGAACCTTGCACGGAAATGTGATATTAAGAAGGTAGTGATATGTAATGTATATCAATCAGTTCATGTTCCATTGTCGTGTCCATCCTGATAGCATTTTAAATGAATGGACCATTTCTATCAAACTGCTTTATTATTAAACCGGTTAGGTCCAAATACAAAAGCCAGAATAAAAATTCTTGGCCGAGAAAGCCCCAGAATTTATGTGGAAATGGATGAGCTTCAATCACCTGATTTAATTAAACCTGCTTCCATACGCTTCTTATTTGCAAATTTATGAAACACCATTGAAGGTAATTCTTCTTATAATAATTCTTTTAAGCCTCATAAACCACGATTAATTGTTTAGTGAGCAAATATGAAGTCATAAGAACCTTCCAAGACAAGTGTTTATCTTAGAACATAAATAATTAAGGAATTCGTTAAATTTGGTATTATTTATTATCATTATTTTCATTATAGTACTTTTCATTAGTTATGACTTCCATTCATACGCGTGCATTTCCTTTATTAACTCTCCGATCATTAAAGATAAATAGACAAATGTATTAATGTATACGAATCCATTCACTGAGCATTCTTCACATTGGTCTATTAATATGAGGAAGATAAAAGTTAAATCGTAAATAAAGGGGTGTAATAAATTAAACCTAAATTGGCCAATCTCCATTCCCCTTTTTAATTGCCCTCTCTCCCTCCCCGATTCAATAAATTAAGGCAATTAAAATTGTGAGAAAAAGAGTTATCTTCCGATGAGAAAGCTTCCCCCAATATAAAATAAATATAAATATTTTAACAATACTCGTTTTTTAATATATTTAACTATACTATAAATTTAACTATACTACGATAAATTTAACAAACTCAATTTTTCTAAAACCTCGTTGTTTGCGAAAAGATTTATGGCAAAGCAGAGGGGAAAGATTGGAGCTTGTAAAATATTGGGTATGTGAATAATAGTAAGAAGGGAGTGTGTGTGGAGTTATGCGATGCGAGACGGAGCTAATCCCAACCCATCACCACCAGAAGAGACTTGGAGAAGCCTTCGAGAGAGAAGTTAAAGGAGAGAAAGGGGGATCAAATATTCACGGTAAATTAAACAGGGACGTGAAAGAGACATTTTTCAAGTGAAGGAAATGTTTCTTCCTTCCATTCATTCTCCCCTCATAAGTCAGGGCCTCATAAATATCTTCAATTCCTTCAATATGTTTCACATCGGGTCAACCACGGAAGGAACCTTCGTATTTCTTGTCCGGTCAAAACGAGGGCAAAACCAGCTGGCCGAGTCTTTCACTCTGAACACTGTGAACCTAACCTAACCTATGAACACTGTGAACATGAGTATTAAGACTTGTCCATAAATCTACCCAGAATGTTCCTCTTTATAAGAGACTAAGGAGACGACGACGAAGAAGAAGAAGGAGTAATGACAAACATGTGTTGAGTGGGAGGAAAAGGGCGCGTAAGTCAGGCGGACAATCTCTCTGGTAGAAAGGCACTCCGACGATGCCGACGAAACTTCATTACACTCATTCATGTCAAAGGCGGAGATTCGACTATTTATTTTATTTACGACCCACCAACTCCACGATTTATTCTTTCCCGGGACTCAACGTTCAACGTAGAGTTTCCTCTTATTTAGCAAGTTTAAAACAAGGGATCACTCCATTCCATACATTTTTGGAAATGGGGTAAATACAGAGGAATCTGTGAGAGATTTCTCACCAACTTTAAACCCTTTGACTCAATTTACAACTTCTGGTTCCACTTTGACTTCTTTTATCACTTTCTTACTAAAAGCACAAATGTTGACGATTTACATCCACGAATAAAACAAATTGGGGATCATTAGGTTTAATTAAGCAGTGGACTTTAATTACAGAAAACAGTGAACTTTAATTACAGAAAACAAAGAATTTTAATTACAAAAAAAGTAAATCCCAAAATAAAGATTTGGTTAAATATACATTTTTAATAAAATATGAATACAGTTTAAGTTATAGAATTATAGGATAGGTTGGGATAGAATTATAGGATAGGTTAGGATAAGATTATAAGATAGGTTAATATTTCTATAAAATTGGCATATATATGTGCCATTATTAAGTATTAAACAACCAAAAACTAACTACGTTATAAACTACTTCATTTACAACTACTATAGTAGTTGTAAATGAAAATGGATGGAGTAATGTGAGTAGCGTTAAGTGAAGGGGTTTTCCGAAGCTTTTCGTCCGCAGAAGCTGTCAAAAAGAATTGATCGTTCATATTAGTAGTTGAAGGGGCTGTCGGGTGTCGGAGAGGAAAGCCAAAGATTGATGAGACCATCCGTTCTCATTTATATTGCGTGTCCGAAAGAGTCGTCGAGGGAATCAACGCCCACCCAAACCAAAAGAAATATTCCTCAAGACATTCTAGAAGAAAAATAGGAAAATACCTTTCTCCTTCAAGACAATTTTAAAAAAATGAAACTCCATATAATTATTAAAACTTTCCAACTCAATTTGAGTTAGTGAATAACTAAATAGTTACTTAATGTGATAAAAATAACATTTGTAAATTACAAATTCTGAGTAGAAAAAGAATAAAAGAAATGTATACAGGTAGATTAAAAAAGTTGAGATGAACACAAGTAAAATGTAAATAAGAAGGGAAGGGTTTTTGTCACCATTCGGCATTTTCAAAAGAGACAGTTGGTAGGGGAGACATTGAAGATAATATAAATAACTTGTGGCTTATGTTGGTTCAAAGTACAACTATACAAATGTTAAACGGTTTGACAATAAACACTCACTTTTCTCTTCATAATTTATTCAAATAAGGAAAACGTGTGGGGAAATTTTGTTCCAAGAACGTGTCTTAATAGCAATACATCTTCTACACAAGAAGAAAAAGACTTAATGTGACATTTTGACTTCAAGTCAAGTCTGCCGTCATTTTTCATCGTTTCTTTCCCCCTCCATGTTACACAATGCAAATAATTACTAGAATTCACTTTCATACAATTTCAAAATTGAATTCACTAACACGATGGCATTGTACAATTATATTGCTTTTAAGAAATTAATTAACTATCCTAACCTAGCTTAAAATATGCCTACAATTATAGTACTGTATAAATTCTTAATTATATCTACTGTATCTACAGGGTGAGCCGTTAATAATGCAACAGACATTATTGTAATTATTTAAATGTTTTATCTTGTTGCGTTATTATTGACTTTCCCTGTATATTCTGTTTTAGATTTAGACATTACTAATAAAAGTAAAATCTGGCTTTGGTTAGAATAGATTGGGTTAGGAAATTTGATGTAAAATGATTTTTTGATTTTTTAAGCTAGGATGAAAGAAGTCATGTAGAGCTGTAGAAATATTATTAAATGATAATAATGAGAAGAGAATAGGAACTAAATTTCTTGTTGTATTGTTCTTTAAAAGCTCCAGAGAGATAGTTTGTGTTGTATGGAGATTCAAGGGTTCGAATTGTGATAAAGAAGGATGAGTCGGCAAAGTTGTCCAACTTCCGCCCGCCTTCATTCCTTACGTGGCGGTGGTTGAAAAATGGAGAGAAGTCCTGGTGGGACAAATTAACCATGGTTCAAAGTTAAATTATTCATCTCATCTCAACTGGAGCCCCGTAGTTCTTTTATTCCCCTTCCTCCCATGGGAGTAACACGGGTAGATGAGAAATGAACAACTACAATACACATCAACTTGTTAATTAAACCAACCCATTTCACTCAATTCCGACTTCATTTTTTAAAAGTTTCCTCCTTCCTTCATAAAGTATAAACTTGTAGAAATATAAAAAGATAAAAACCAAAAATTGTTAAATATTCTTAATTAGAATTAAATCAAGATTTTAATAAGCTTGTTAAACAATGTAGAATTAAAAATTTTATGTATTTAATCTCCATTTGTAAGAAAGGTCCTATAATTATAGGAGTTATACGTTAGAGATTTGAAGAATAAGAGTTGACATTTATTAGTTATAACATTTGTAGAGTGAAATATTGTTTAGTGAATTGTGTGAAGGTGTTTGGACCTCAAGTTAATTTTTGTAAGATGTTGATCGTTTAAATGTAAGATGGAGAGAAATGAAGGAGCTCGGAGATCTTGTGGTGGAATGGAAGTTGAGCAACCTTCCATTTACTTCCCATCTCAAGCCTCAGAGCAATAAAGCGTCTCATAATTCGGGGTAAGGGCGGCTCTTTATCCGAATAAACGGCTTCAACTCTCCCGAAGTTGGATGTTAACCGTCGTGCGATGGCCCTCTCCCTCCAATTCCAATGTCCACTTCATTTTATTTACGACCCCCACTCTCATCCACGCCAACTTAAATCTCAAATACTTCATTCCCGGATTTCTCCAAACGAGGAGATAAAGACCCAACCAAATGGCCAAACTCCTCTTTAATAAATAATAATATATGAGGGCAGTTATGGTCACAAAAACAGACCAGGGCTTTTTTATCGCATTTAATTTTAATTAATTGATGTTAAAACCATAAAATCATTTTCATCCATCAATACACACTTTGATGATCCAGTAATAATTACGTAATATTACAGTATTAGTATAAATAATTAAATAATAATAAAGTTAAAGTTAAATTAATGTATTAGTAGTAATAATATTTATTTATTCATTCATTTAATGCGTATGGGGAATAAATATGGTATATTATATGAAGGAAATAAATTAAAAAAAGTTGATTTGTTAAGGATGATAAATTCCATTATTTCTCTGCAACCATTATGTTTTATGTTTTCCATTCAGAACGGCAGAACGGCCATTGTGAAACTTGAAATTATTTCCATCAACCCCGTTCATTAGTATCTTGAGGCAATTATGTATTTGTGTTTATAAACAGTGATCCAGCAAGCACATAGGATGAATGGGCGTGTAGATTGGTAAGCTAATTTGACATGAGTGATCGACTGAGGATTGGCTTATGACATGACTGATAGGAATTGGACCTAATTCACTTCTCCCCCACATTTATTCCCTTCATAATTTTTCCATTCATTTTACACATTCTTTTCAAGGGGAACGAGAAAGGAAAAATCATAAAGTTAACATTCATGTAAGTACAAATAAAATAAAATGGAAAAATATAAAACATTAAATACAATTAATATTAAAATTTAAATACAATTAGATTATTCTCATTATCATTATGGTAGATGTGAAAAAGATTTTTGTAAATAACGCAATTGGTTTTGAAGGGGAGTGTTTGGATTCCATCCCCTTCCATGTCAGTTGAAAGATGACCTATCAAAGTTGATGGACAGATCCCTTATTTACTTGTCAAAAGAGAACCTCCGCTACTTCGGCCCTTTCGATCACTTTTCACGCCCTTCGCTTTTTTCCCCACTTACTAACTTAAAGTAATTTTAGTAAAATGGAACTCTTACTTAACTTTGAAGAAGCTCAAGATATTACACTTAAAATTCCTTTAATATTTAAATAAACTCAACATGTTTTTCTTATCTTATTTTCTCAATACTGGCAATACTCTAAATTTCTCAATATATTCTAATGTAAGTACATGTCATATTTTGTAAATACACATTATATATTATATACTGTACAAACTTCACAAAATACATAATATTATATACATACTGTATACACTGGTACATATGTATGTACAGATATGTCATTTCATTATGAATTGGTCTTTAATTTTCCGTCCAACTTGGAATGATTTGACTTGTGGAGTGACACATTGAATGCAAAATTTAATGGAAAATGTTTTTGGAAGAAGGAGGAATTATTCTATTTACCATCTGCCAGACTTGTCAACTCCAGACGCCTTTTTTACATTTGCAATTTAACAAAACTCGTCCTTTCCTTTTTTACTGATTTGAATTAAGATTTTGTGGCTCCTCATTAATAGATGGGAGAAAGATAAGATGTCAAAGTATCAATGTTCTTTTTACTGCAAGTTCAAAGGAGATGTCTTAAATCACTTATCAACCCCATCATTATTTCTCACATGTGGAGAACGTCATTATGATAACTTTACGCTCCTGTATTTATTAACTATGATCATGTATGTATTAACTATTGTATTTATTAACTAATCAGAATTGTTTACAACTAAACTGCTACTGTTCATTACTTAACACATCTCACCATTATTGGGGAATTTACGCCTTCAATAAAACGAAGGTTGTAAAAATTTAATGTGCTGGGACTTGTTCATTTACTTAAAAGCTGTTTTAAAAGCTCAGCTCTTAAATTCTTCCATAAACTTCACTCTTGCCGAAATTCATTTCCCACATTAAATGAATTCTTGTTTTTCGGCATTTGATATATTTTGATATTTCAATTGCATAAATACCATATATTAATACAGGGTGGGTCAAAAGTTGCTTTTTATGTGATTGTCTAAATTTTAAAAAAGAAAGCAACTTTTGATACACCCTGTATAACAATTAAATATTTTATACAGAATACAATATTACACATTTACACATTATACAATTTTTATATAATAGAGATAGGCTAGGTTAGGTAAATATATTTTATATAGTAGAGATATGTTAGGTTAATATATTTTTACCTATATAAATAGTAGAGATGGGTTAGGTTAGGTTAATATATTTTCTATTTATTATTTAAAAAGGGTTGATTGATGGCGTGACATTAATGTTATTAGGTTCATTGGATTTAAAGAATTATTGTGGTTGTGTGTAGAAGTCTAAGGGAGATAAATCCGGGGCGGAGGATGTCGGTCCATAAATCGTCAGGCGGAGAGAACAGTGGGCAGTTAATTGGAGCGTTAGAGTTGACGTTTGGCCGTCTCGGCCGTGTTCGTCTGACAGCCAGCTCATGAATCTTTTGTAGAAGAAAGGCCCCGCTCCGCCTTCCCCACCCGCCGGAGACTCCAAGGTCACCGATGAGACTCGCCCCGGACACCACGGAGTCTTGTGAGGGCACGATAAATAACTCGACCGCTAATGGGACTTCTTTTTACTTCCCCCCCTTATCTTTAATTGATACGACAACTCCGCCTTTTCCACTTCAATTACAATTCAAATACAATTCAAAAAATAATTCTAGTAAAAATTGTTATCATTTTATTAAAAACAATTCTACAAATAAATACTTTATTATATTTTATCCTTGCATTAAATTCTATTATGCATTGTAGTCTATTATGTGCTAGACTTTAATGGGACTTTAAGCAAGAGAGTTAAAAAGGGATATTTAGTTATAATAATAAAGGATAATGGTCTATGACTAATAATATATTATATAAATTATGAGTGTAGGAATTAGTTTATAAAAAGTCTTCAAGCAAAGGAGGCGTGATGGAAGGGTTTGAGAGTAATGGAGTTTGAATTATCCGTGGTGTCGGGTAGGCGGAACTCCGGGGGATAATTCGGGCGCCGTAAGGCTCATCCGGAACTCTTCAATCATCCCTTGTTCCTTGGAGGCCCATCACTCACACTTCGCGTGGAAGCGATTCAACTAATAACGATAAATCACTTTAATTCCCCCTTCCACAAAAGAGAAGACTTCTCGGCTGAGTGATGAGCTCAGGTCGGAGGTCGAATCCCATTATGACATTTAACTCATCCACAAACAAATGAGAAACCTCCAACAATATTTTTTAACTCAATTTATCCAATTATCTTCTCAATAATTAACTGATTGAAAAATTTTAACAGGTCTGTATTTAAAATGCGAATTAAATAAATAAAAATTAAATAAATAGAAATTAAATAAGTACAAATTAAATAAATAGAAATTAAATAAGTACAAATTAAATAAATAGAAATTGAATAATCATGTGAAGATCGTCTCTTTACCTTTTAGAGAAAATCACTTTTAGACTTAATTTTAGAGAAAATCACATTTAGATAACGCGCCTTAAATTTTGAATAATTTTTAAGTTCAAGCCTCTTTTTAAAGATAAGCTAATTGTCTTAAATAAATAATGGTAATTAAGTAGGCTCATTCGTAGTGAATTTATTTATATTTGAAGAATGGGGATAATTATGTGACAAACACTTTGGGATAATTATACTTTACTTGACTGGTTATGTGAATTTTATGCAAATCCCCATCCTCAATTCTACTTATGGGTGAGAACAGTTATAAGCTATTTCATGATTTGGACATGAAAAGATCCCTTCCCTCATCATCCTTAAAACAAATACAAATTCATATGTAAGTTGAATACTTAATTAAATATCCAAGCTCATTAACTTCAGTTTTTTCTCCTGTTATTTTAACCATTGGAAAAAAGACGTTAATTGGAAAATTAGAAAAACCAATAGAATTTTTTGTCCAATTAATTTAGATTGTTATAAGTCATCTATATAATTTTCCTATGAATGTTCTAATAATTCTAATTCGCTACTTGAGATTACTTGAGATTTCAAGACCTCAAGTTTGATTTCATGTGTGTTGAACTGTGTTGAGATTGAAGTGAGTTCTATGGATTGTGGGGCGATTCCCTCCCTCACTCCATCTCATTATGAAGGGAAGTGCATTAATCACAGGGTAGGCTGACATGCAATACAAATGATATTTTATAGCTTCATAAATCATCCTCCCTGTCAACCCATGAAACTCACTCGAGGAACCAATTCACCCGACGTCATTATCCCATCACCCACACACATACATATGGAACACAGAGAACCTCCCGACTCAATCTACATTTACTCCCCAACACCCTCTCACTACGAAACCAACCAAACATCTCCAAACATCTCTCAGATCCGAATCCATTTACACATCTCACTTTAAATACTTAATAATGAAAATATTCGAATTCGATAGTAAATTAATATTTTTCCATCGCTATTTGCATTATGAAATGAGAACGTAAAGAATCGGTCCAATATTATTTTATTACTATTTAGAATTATTTTTTTCAGACGATATAATTTTTTATAATTTTTAACAATTTTACTTTTTAATCTCTTAATATTGTTATTTAGAATGTTATATAGAATATTTATAATATTTTAAACTATGCAATATAATATAGATATTTTTTAGGTTTATTAGATTTTAAAATCGAGCTATTGGATTGTCAACTCTCAATTTATTGTAAATATCAAGTGTTTGTCAGAATAAAGAGTTTTTGACTGACAACATTAAAAAGAATAAGAATACATGAGAAGGTACTTGGAAAAAATATAGTTTAGAAATCTTTAAAATTTGGTTATTCTTCAATTACACAATGTAAATGAATAGTATACATTATAACATTATGTAGGTTTTTACTTTTATAGAATAATATAGAATAGCAAGTTGTTTGAAATTACAAATGAAATTGGCTGAGAGAAATATAAATGACTTAAATTGTGTTACAAGTTTAATATCGACAACTTTGTTGTGGATTAGTGATTAGTTGATTAACATAATTCCGCAGAGTTAATTGACTTTTTGATTCGAAGGAGCAACGTGGTGTACCATTGGTCAAGGCGGCTTATCGAGTCGTACGATTTTATTGTTTCGGTGAATGCATCAGAGTCGCCATGTTCAACATGGTCAGCCAGATTCTAAAATTATATTTAATTAATAATTTAAGTCAGCTCAACAGTTATAAATATGAGGATTAAACATGTTATGATAAATGAGTTTAATTATATTATTAAATTAAAATTAAAATCTTAAATTATATGAACCTTGACGAGTTTATATTCTCTTGAATCTTGAAATGCAGGGTACATATCCGCGTAACGTTCAACTGCTTGTTGAGCATTGCAAAAGTCCACACAAAGATGGCAAATTGCCGCTCGGAAGAAATGATCTTTGGCGCTATACTTCAATAAACTGTTTTCCAAACAGACAGCAGCAACCTAATTAAAATATTAATTAAATAAACAATAAAATAACGAATATTTCATTTTGATAAATAAGAACAGTTTTTATATTCTATATTATTATATTTATTATTGTAAATAGTTCAATACCTCTTCGTAGACTTTGATAGCATTCATATAATTTTCCAAGTGGGCCGAATGATGAGCAACCTTAAGAAGTGCTTTGTTCGCAGCAGCATTGGATTCTTCACCTTTAAAGTAATCAGCAGCTTGCTGATAGTGACTTATTGCATTTTCCAAATCTGCATCAGATTCGTAGATTTCTGCAATCGAGACGTGATGTTTCGCTGCTATTGCGAATCTTCCCATTTCCAAATACTGCTGTATTGCTTTCTCCAAACAAGCAACACCCTCTGAAATTAATAATCCAATTATTTATTAAAACATAATTTTAAATTTTCTATTTTATTTTATTTTATGAATATAAAGTATACTTCCATTATAGTTGTTATTTTAATAATAAAGTAAAGGATAAAATAGAATTAAACCTTTAGGATCAGATTTCTTAAAACAGTTTGAAGCATCGACATAATTGATCGCAGCGTCGTGACGACTCGTGTTCTTTAAATGGAGTTCAGCGGCCTTGCAAAACGCTTCCCCAGCATTTCCCCATTTCTTTGCCATTTTGAATTGATTTGCAGCTCGGGAATAACATTCGATCGCTTCATCAACTCGACTTCCGCCACCACTAATTATTATAAATAACAAAAAATATTTAAAATGTTTACTTTTTATTTCTTACTTGAAAAGGGCGAATATTTTTTTTCTAAAAGATATTAATTTTAATAATTTAAATTCTTTCATGATATATGTTTAAAAATCAACTTGTAATAATTACTTAAATAAATCGATTAGATTATTTGATTAATTAAATTAATTGAATAATCTTGTTAATTTAAGATTTTTAATATTCAATTGTTTACCCAAATATTGAAGAAAAGAATCCTTTTGAAGAATGTAATTTCTTCTCCGCCTCGGCCATCAACTCCATTCCTTTTCTTTCGCTATCACCCATATTTAACCTGGACATGTTAAATCAAAATTACATTAAGTTCTATTAAGTTAATTACATTAAGTTTAAAGTTTAAATAAAAGCGGAAGTGAAAGTTTATATTTTTATACAATAATATGAATTTTAAAGTCATTCAATTACTTTGACTTTTACTGACATTAGAATCAAAATGTTATTTACCTTGTGAGAGAATTGTTTTAATCACAATCACAATCTACTGGAAGACGAATCCTGAATCTTATTCTTTTTACTTTAATAACATTATATTTAAACCATATTATTGAAGACTTTCAAGAAAAGAATTAAGAAAGAGAAATCGAGAAATGAACAGATGACGAGATGACTGCAGTGTTTCAACTTTTCACTCACAAATACAATCCAAGAGATGGAAATAAAGGAACCTTCTTATGGAACTATCTTATTCCCATATTGAGATAGTTTGTTATTTACTTTAAAGATGATGATTCAAAGTTTTAACATTAATTCTGTTTATGCGTAGTTAAAAATCTAAATGTGTCAATAACATACATCAGTTCATAGACATTACATCATAACAAATATTTACACTATTATTAATTAAAATTAAATACAGTAGTATTATGTTGTGATCGGCACCCATTGAGAATCAACCTTTAAAAAATTAAATTAATATTAATCATAATATAACCATAATCTAACAACGTTAATTGGAATTCATTTAAATTATGTTAAATAGAAGTTATTTAAATTATGTTAAATGGAATTTATTTAAATTGTTAACTTTTTTCATTTTTAAATGCTGATGAAGAATCAGTTGGAGTGTGCTACTTGATAACCCGAAAGCTTCTCGTATTTCTCTCGTTTTCGCTCTTGGATTCTTTTGAAGGAAATTTTGTACCGATTTTATTATTTCTTGGCCAAATGCTGCTGATCGTCCTGTTCTCGGACCGTCCAAAATACTCAAATCTCCTTTATTGAACCGATTCACCCATTTTTTAACTGCGCTATAACTCAATGACTTTTCTTTGTATACATTACGCAAACGGCGATGAATATTTGCACCTGATTCACCTTCTAATGTTAAAAATTTAATGACTGATCTTTGCTCAATTACGTCTATATTGGGTTTAGTCATTTTACAATTAATTAACAATTAAAACCCTTAAAATTCAATTTAATTTCAATAAAGTCTTTATTATGTATTTTCCTCATGGAGTAAATGGAGTATTTAGAGTTTGATAAGGAGTTTCTATACGGAAAGGTGGAGCCATAATACATGTATTAGCTCTATGATTTCAGCCACGAACTTTCGGAGCAGTTTGCAGCGGAGCAGCTGATCATATTATATGCAGACTAAAGAATGAGAATGGCTTTGAATAAACGTTACATTTGGCGTCACTTCAATTTTAGAATTAAAATGCTCGCTATCATGATTAGACTTAAATGCTCTTCATATTGATGGAATAGTGGTGATTTAAGATAATTATCTCTTATTGCTACTGAATTTTTGGCTAACAATTTGCAGGTGAAAATTTCCATTCATTCGGAAAACCTTCTTCAATCACGTTCTTCAATATTAAATATCAATGGGATGAAAATGTTGAGATATGATTTTGATAATAAATACATACTTGATAAAAGTAGCAGGTGTTTAGTAATCAGCATGCATGAAGATGATGCAAATGTTTTATATAAAATATTTGTGCAAAAACTTTATTGATTTCAACACTTATAAATACGCAAATGGTTTAAATATTCACATTATTTCAAATATTTAAATAATACATTATTTTAAACGTTTAAATAATTCATTATTTGATTAATCCAAATTAGCCCAAATTAATCCAATTGACATATTTCATAAAATAACAATTAAATTTTGTTTTATTTCTTTCTCATTTTAAGAGTTTTTTCATCGAGGTCAAAATGTCTTTTATTTCCTTGATATGCCAATGGATTCTCAGAGAGTCTTTCTGTAATATCCGTTTGAAGTTCTTCCTCTGAAGCTTCGCTGATTGATTTCCCAAATCCGTAAAAAATGTCTTCGCGGTAAATCCGATCCTTCCTCCGATAAGTCCCATGTATTTTGTCCCACATGCCAATATTGAACCCAAAGTTGACATGAAAGTATTGATGATGATTGTCGTGGAAAATCGAGTCAGGCTGCCAGGGCTGCCACCAATAATGTTTAAAGTTAATTCCAGAATGGTTCAATATTCCATGATAGTAAGTGTAAATGGCCAATCCACCGAATGTTGCTAAAATTTTTGAAAAGTTATAACTATTAAAATTAAATATTTTTAACCAGTAATTTAAAATTATTTATATTTTAATACTGAAATGAATTGGAAATAAGAAAATCGGAGATGAATAGAAAAACTGCATAAAAATCAATTCCACTGGATGAATCGCCGTAACTGAAAAAGCTGTCGGTTGTTTGTATGTATGATGAAGTTTATGAAAATTCTTGTATAGGAATGGTATGTGAAACATTCGATGAATCCAATATGTTCCATAATCCTTAAAATCAAAATATTAAGTTTTATTAATTAAATTGCATAATTAAAATCACATTATTATAATTAGTTAAAAATTAAAAATCTAACTTGATAAATGAAAATAATTGGCCATTGAAGAATCATCCATAACCATCCAAAACCAAGAAAATCATAGTAGACCAAACTCCAACCACCATTTTTTAGATACGTTGAAATAGCCGCAGATATAATACTAAATTATTAATTATATCAATTAATAATTAATATTAAAATTATTTAGTTTTAAAGCAAAATTTTATTTAAATACCTTCCGAAAATGAGTGAAAGTGAACCAGACATAATTTCATGTCTTTCTAAAGCTGGACTTAACCAATGATTTGGTTGGCATTTCCATTCTTCAGGTTTGTCTCTTTGTCTTACGTAATAGTACCACTTTGAAAAATAATCAATTTTAATTATTTTAACTTATTATACACTATTTTAATTAATTACAATTAATTAATTGATTAGGTGATTGATTAGGTGATTAATTAAATTGCTCATTAATTAAATTTTGTACTAACATGAAGGAAACCACCAATACCAAAATATAAGACATATGAAACAACAGTCGATAAAAGTAAGAATGGTAAATATCCTTCAAATCGGATATTAAACCAATCTTGAACTGATTCAACAAGCTGATGAGAATCTTCAATATATTTTTCGTTCCTTCCTCCCGATTCAAGATATTTCATTAAATATACAAAGTGAAGAAGCCATTCACCTTAAATTAATTAAACTTAATTAATAATTAATAACATGAAATAAAACAGTTGAGTGGTGTACGCGTTTCTTATAATTTTACCTCTTGCAGTCATCCCAAGAATGAACATTCCCAAAGACGCAATAAAAGCTCCAAGTTGTATTGGAATCTTCGACCAAATTCCTTCCAAAACCTCATTGTACTTTTCTCCCCAAAAGAGCAATTTAGAAAAGATTTCAAGTGAAGGAGTTTCAAGCTCAGTTTTGGGTTTTAATTCTGGAAGGTCTTTAAATTTAACTTCTTTATTTTTAACTTGATATTCTTTCTTGGGATTCGGACCCATTTTATTAATCTATTAGCTTTTAATTACTTGGTTAATTGATTAATTTATAACTTAACTTCTGGGGGTGTTTATCATAATTAGCTAATTAACTGTTAACTTTATAAATCGTTATGTCGTTACTCTTCTTCATATGAATGACAAATGAAATGATTTTCCCATTTCAATCATATAATCAAGTGACATAACATGCTTTTGTTATCTTAAAGTTAGAGGGTTCATAAACATTGTTCAATTTTAATGTTCAATTTTGATCCAACATGGATTTATGTATGGTATATTCGATATGGTTCATTTGGTATAAAAATTCCATATTGTGTCAGTCCTGCTCAATGTCAGGTCAGAAGTTATTATAATTAATAAGTACCTAATATAATTATTTGTAGCTCTACTAAAACCATAAATCGTTTCCTATATTGTTCGTTTTATAACACCAATTCCAAACTACATATTTGTACGTGATATCATTCTGATTATATTGTCAGGTGTTGAACTGTTACATATTATACAATTGGTGCACTATTGTAAATAAGTACTTAATGTTAGTTAGTACATATATCAGTATATATATATATGATATTGTATGTATGAGTGTGTGTTTAATGATTGTTGGGAATTGGATTTAAATCATTAAATCAACAGAGTTTTAAGCAATTGATTAAATAATGCTTACTATTGATAATATGAATTCAAATTGGGCAATGTTGGTATTTCAATTTATTTGGATTATATTTATAAAATGTTATAAAATACAGTAGATAAATAGTTATAATAGAACCATACGGATCAAGTCCAGGGTCCAATTTGATCAACATAAAGGGAAATGTCCTTTGTTAACTCACAATTAAGATTACATTAACAATATGATTGCTATTTTTTTAACTTATTATAATGTAAGTAAGTTGGTTTTAGCAATATGCATCGAATAACGCTTTAAAGAGTATATCAAAAAAATTTTTATTGATCAATATCAATATTAATGCATGATTTACATTTTCTTCTGCCAAGCACGACAATTGGTTAAAACGAATTCTAATTTATAATAAATAATTAAAAACATAAATATCATACAGATACTTACAAGGGTTTACAACCTTACACACACGATTTTTACATAATATTTAGATGGATGGTTTTTTACATTATTAGTTAAAAAATAATAAAATAAGACGAATTTTTCTTACAAAAATAATTCCATTTTGTACATAGTAATTACAATATTAGGTGTGCTGATAACATTAAGGATATTAACCATAAAGTATTAACTCTACTTTAATTTTCTATTTGAAATAAACTATGCATTGATTTATTCTTATAATATTTATTTGGACATTATCTTAACCCTTAATAATTAGATATTAAAATATATTGATACTTACATGTTGTACGTATACCTATACATATTTTTAATGTTTATCAATTTTATACGCTATGATTTAAAATGTCCACTTGTTATTAAATGGGATCATTTTCTGCCATGATATTGGTAAATTCATTCTAAACATTATAATTAATTAACATGATTTATATATTTACAGATATACCATATATATTCCATATACAAAAAACCCAACCATATCAAGTTTGAATTTTTAATATAATGTTATATATTTTTAATATTGCCCACCATTATTAATTTCTATTAAAACCCCCAAATTTAACAAATTTTTTATATGTATTGAATACATATTATTGTATTTATAAATATTAGAACATTAGAACACACTACTTCAACACTAACAACAACATAACAATGAAAAGAACTTTCATTTGAACCATATCAAATAGTTAATTAACGAGAATAAGCTTTAAGTTCCCGTTTAAATGAAAGTGTTTATGAAGATAGAAAATTTGTTAATAAATCTCTGACCTAACTGTACATAACAAATTGAAAAGGTTTAAGGTTCACCAATTTCATAATTTTGGGAATTTCTTCTTTGGCTCGCCTTCCTTTGACTTCTTCCTCGGAATAGTTCGACATCTTTTGCAAAACCACGATTCCGTTTCGTCCGGTGTGTCGACGATCCCAACACATGTGAAATGATACCTGAAATTAAATTTAAATTATAAACACTGTAATTATAATCACAATTAAATAATTTATGAAAATGTAATTAATTACAATTAAATATAATTATGATCAAATGACAAATTCCAATAAAAATAACTAAAATTTATTAAATTCCAATTAATTACCAATCATCACAAGTGTCACATCCAATCATCGGACTTCCATCATCTTGTCTTCCACAAGCAGGACAAATCCAAATCTTGTTTCCCTTTAAGATAATTAAAAACGACGTTAATAAAATTTATAAATTATTAAAATTTAATTTATTTAAAATGTAATTAATAGAACTAAAGAAATGAATATAATTGTAATGATGTAAACAATTCCTTACCTGATGATCAATATAAAAACCAACAGTTTCTGTAACAAGACCAGCTGTTTGGGTTTGCGTTGGTTTTGGTGGCCTTCCTGGTCCTCTTGGTCCTTTTGGTGGCCTTCCAGGGCCCCTCTTGGAATTGTAACTTTCATCGACAATTTCTCCGGGTGGAATTGGGATATTCGGAGACTTCTTGGGAATTGGGACCAAATTCGGAGAAATTTTCGGCGGTCTGCAGAAAAAAATTTAAAATATTAATATTAACCTAACCTTACCTAAATATTATTATTAACCCAACCCAACCTAAATATTATCGAATTTTACAAGTTGTATAAATATTAACTGTGTATTGAAGATTATTAATTGTAATTAAATTAATTGTTATTAAATTACCTTGTGACAAGAGGAGCAATTCGTGCAAGTTCAGGTGTTGGAGATCTTTTCTTAACAATTTCCTTTTCCTCAATTGGTTTGATTGTGATTTTCCTTGGCGGTGGCGGCTCCTCCGTATGGGGATTTGGGCTATCAAGCGGAGTTGTGGAAGCAGATCCAAACTTAAAAGTCAATTTGGGCACGGTCACTTCCGACAAATCCTTTTCTCGTTTCTTTTTCTTTTCTTTGTCCTTTTTCTCTTTCTTTTCGCTCTTTTCACCTTTTTCACTTTTGTCTTTAATTCGACTTTTTTCTTTCTTTTCCTTCTTTTTCTCTTTCCGGAGTTCTTTCCTTTTTTCCTTTTCTTTTTTCCGCTCTTCTCGGCTTTTCTCTTCCTCAGCTGTTGGGGGTTTTTCGGTCTTGTCCATCACAATTGGCGTGATTGTAATTCCAGATGTTGGCTCTGTTGTTAATTTCACTTCTGGTATATGGGGATTATACGGAGCTGGTGGCGGAGCTTTCTTTTGCATTTCAATTCGCGTAATTGTAACGGATGGGCAAACGTTGGCTGCCAAAGCGGCGAAAGATGCTCCGCTTCGATCTTTATTCGGATTTTGGAATTGGGGCGATGCCGTGATCGAAATTGAAGGTGGTAGATGATTTTGAAGCCTAAAAATCAAAAATCATTAAAGATCAGAATTTAAATAATTATTATTACAACTACATTAATACTAAACATAATTATTTAAAATGGAATACTAAAACATTATTATTTAAAATAGAATAATATTGTAATTTATTTAATAAATTGAATAATTTACTTATTCATGGATCCCGATGCAAATGAAGCTGGAATCAGCCCAGGTGTTGAAGGAAGTCTCGAGAGCAATGAAAAATCAGGCGGAGCAACTGGTTTAACATTAATGCTAATTTCCGGAACGAATTTTTGCATGTCTTCTTCATCATAAGGAATTTCAGGTGGTTTCCGAACTTTGACCATTTTGAATGACCCTTCTTTAGGCCTGAATGGAATTTGTCCAGGGACTTTTTTCGGTCTTCCTCTTTTCTTCTTCTGCGATCCAGAAAGCTTATTTTGCTTCTCGGCCTCGATCATTCTTTCCTTCACCGATGGGGAAATCTTTGGGATTGGAATTAAAAACGGAGCTTCTCTTTTTTCCCCAATTTGTTTTTCGCCCTTTTCCTCTTTGGGTTTCTTTTCCTGAGGGAGAGTTTGATGGAGTTTTTTCTTAAATTTAATAATTTTCGCCCTCTCGGCCTTTTCCTTTAATTTCATTTTCTTTTTCTCTGACGGCCCTGGGAGGATGAGATCAGGAGTTGCAAACAACGAAGCTTCGGCTGTTTCGTTCTGATTCTCTTTTTCGATCTTCTTCACTCCTTCGATAATCCTCTTCATCGTCACATTCTTCTTTTTCTTTTCTACAGGGATGACGGCCAGAGGTTCGAAGAAATCGCGATTCGTTGGAGGTCGCGATTCCGGCAATCTTCCTTCCCGAGACGATGTGAGAAACCCAGAAGTGGTCATAATAACAGAGGTCATTTCTTTTGATCGGTGACCTTCTTCCTCAAGGGTTAATCTCGCTCGTTTCAAAGCGGCATTTTCACCTGATTCCAATCTAAAATATTTATAATAAAATTTTTTATATATTTTTAAATACATTATTAACCCTATAATTATTGTTTAATGAGAATATTTATAATACTTAAAATATTAATATAATGATAATAATTAATAATGGTAATAGCCTATTACTATAATAGTTATATATATTAATTATAACATTTAATAATAAACTTTAATTCTTTTAATTATAAAATAATTATTAAATTTACCTTTTTCCTGATTTTGGCGTGAGCGATGTCGAATTCGTTGATGACGGCGGAGTTCCTGGGGATTCTTCTTCGATTTCCAAATTCTCGAATGTTTTTTCTGAATCTTTTTCTTCGTTTTCTTTATTTTCCTTGAATGGCGATCCTTGTTGTTCTTCCTCAGAAAAGTTCATGGGCGGCATATATTCATGCACGTGGACGGGTCGAGTTAAAACTTCTTCGCTTCCAGGTCTTAGGAAATTAAGCGACGAATCCTTTTTAATCGGGAATAATGGGACAGGATGAGGGAAAAGAACAGGAGTAAAGTTTTGTATATATTCTTCAAGTTCTGACACTTGGATTCCAAGGTCCTTAAAGGCCAATTCCGCATCTTCGAAATTGACCTGTGTCCGACCTGAATGCTCAGCATACCGATGTGACCTTTTAGCAATTTGAAGAAATTGTCGTCTGAAGATATCAGCCAGAATGTCGATTGTGGAAGATTGGGCCGAATTCCATCCAACGGCTCCGCACAAGGCGCTTACTGATATTTTCATAACCGAATTGATGTAGTCGTCTGCCATGTTGGTTAATTTTGATTAAAAACTTAACAATTTTTAGCTGAATGGGCGAAGAAATTTAACTGATTTTAAAATTTACATTTGGAATTTTGTAAGCTTAAAGCTTACTAATATAGGTTTTGGGTATTATTATGGAGGATATTAAGTTTTTAGGTTTTAAAATTATACGAATAATTTTTTAGGTTTAAAAAATTAAAGGCTCAATTGGCCGCATAAATTAATTGTATTTAGAATAACTAGACTTTAAGTTTAAAGACATTTAACTTTTAATTAGAGATAATTCTTGTGAAGAAGCCAAAAATAATGATATCGAACTTGCCTGAATTGAGGTTACCTGGATTTAGTTCACAGTAAGGGTTCCTCTACTGGGGAACTTGAGACTCATTTTCTCTTTGTTTCCTCACCGTGTTTTTACCTGGATTTAATGTTAAGTTACTTAACTTTAAATGATTCTTATCTTTAAATGATGCTCACAATGGTCTTTAATATAACTATACAAATTACTTAATTAATAATTAAAAAAACACATGATGCAATTAATTGCAATTACATACATGAACATCCAATTATCTATATTTTTTATTGTATGTATTTATGGAAGGCATTTACGCATAATAATTTAATTGTGAATTTTAATTAAGGACGATTTTCTATCATGCAAGAATGGTCAAGAACACATGAGCATTAAATTTACATTGTAAATACGATTTATTAAATTCGCTAATTACGTTTAAAATACTCAACGTAGTAATTATAAAAAGCATTTTAAGGCATAAAAGAGCACGAAGTTTTAATACATAATAAGTTTATAAGTTTGAATGTGAAAAAGGAAGATCAAGAAGGATCGCATCTGCAAACACAACAAGAAGGAAAAAGAAACCAATCCATGAAGATTCCTTTGCAATCATTTTCAGGGTCGTAAGCCAAAAGTCGATGCCATTTGTATTTTTGTTCACAGCCGCATTCTCCGTCGCAGCGTCTGGTCGACGTCTTTGCACAAACTTCTTGATGAATCGCTTGTTCGAAATGCATCGTGTTCACAATTGCTCGCACTTTACCGGAGCTGCTTGCTGCCCAATATGGCGTAACAATATCCGTCGTGGATTCGCATGAATCAACCCTAATAAAACACAAAGAAAAATATAAAGTTTAATTTAATCCTTAATTATTTTTCATTAATTGTAATTAAATTAAATTTATTGAACAGTTTTGCAATTTCTTCCTTTGGAATACTTCTGTTAATTATTCAAATGTTGTACCTGTTTGATTTTGGTTGTTGAACCGGAGGGCCATTTTTAGGGTTAACAGTTTGCCTTGTTGTTCGATTTGATTGAGGCCCCGAGACAAGATGAAGATTCCTTAAATGCTCTGGAATTTCATGTTCGTAAATTTCTCTTGCACTTCTTCTCAAGACATTTCCGCCGCCTCCAATTGCCGGTCCACTTACAGGGTCGCCCATGATGAATTCTCCATACATTCTTTTGATCAAAGCCTTATTCTGGTCAATGAACATTTCAATGTTTTCTCTGTAAAACAAAGTAAATTCAATTATGTTAATAATCTCAATCTCAATTCAACTAACTCCATTATTCTCTCAATTAGCAAACAATGTTCAATTCTCTCAATTACTATAATAAATTTTATCTCAATTAACTTCAGTGTTAAATCTTCTCAATTCTCAAGAATCTAAGCTGGTTAAATAAATGACGGATAAAAAGCTTACGATGGATATGTGTTCCCAGCAGTGGGGCAAAATAACTGATTCAATCGTTTAATGCATGGCAGCCCTCGAAGAATTTCTCCACGAACTTCCAGCCCAAGGGCATAAGAAAGGGCAGTCCAGAGAATCTAAAATGAATGGAAATAAAATATAAATCTTCAATTACAAACTTTGGTTTAAAATGTTTAAATCTTCAGAATTCAGATGAATGTTGAGTGTTAACTACCAATGCAGAGAGGAGATGGGAAATTTTATTATAAGTTTCATCCCGCCTAGGACTCATGCTTTCTCTCATTTAATTAAATAATCTAATAATTATTCTAGTTTAATGAGTATCTTGTTAAATTCAAATTTAATGATTTTCTAGCTTTAAATTAATGATTTTCTTACTATATTTTAATTTAAGGATTTTCTAGTTTAATTAAATTCTAATTTAGTAATTTTATATTAATTCTTGGGGGGTTTTCTCTAACTTTGAGGAGTAAAATTGAGTTCCATTAGTCTCAGTAATTCGGTTGGGTCTGGTGAATTATTTATGTTTCTTTGCTTAACACGAGACGAGTACGTAATTCTCATTTGTAATCCCTTTATAGTTTTTGGTCATGGGCGGGTGAGTCAAGGCTCGTTCCCCCACTCACTTTCACGGTTAAGGTTACATTATATGATATACATACACCTGTACATATTATCATCTAAACTATACAATATATGGTACATTAGAATCTCTTATAATACGTATTTAAATAAGTCTCAAGAAACATTTCTCCACATTGAATTATTTCTCAATTAGGAAATATTGAGAAGTGGTCGACCATCTTCACACCCACACAATCATACATCTCCCATATTGTACATGTACATAATATACAGGGTGGGCCATAAGTATCTTTCTTTTTTAAATAAACAATCGTATAAAATAGAAAGATATTTATGGTCCACCCTGTATAAATATAATAAGTATTTAGTCCACATGTATTGTACAGGTTGTATATTGTATATAAATAATATATAAATATATTGTATTCAATTGCAAGTTCATTCAATTCCCTTCTTGATCTTTATAGTCCCAATGAACTTACAATTTGTCTTTGATTCCAAGCTTTAAATGTAAATGTATTCTAATTCATGTTTAAATGCATCATGACCAAAATGACAAAGAATTAATTTTGCCTTTGCCAAGAAGCTGAAGGATTTTTATTACCAAATTGCAAATTAAAACCCTCAGGAGGAATAAGGACGAAAAATGAGAAGAGGAAGTGAAGGAGGCGTTAAGAATTAAATTATTGTACAATCATTCCTTATAATCATTTGCAATTAATTAGCCATGAGATTTGGATTAGATTCAAAGGAAGCGTTGGTTTATTATCACTTCAAAAACCAGGTCGCTAATGATTTATTTCCTAATAATTAACACAATCTTATAGTTTTCTTAAACTCCCCAATAACCCAATTAAAGAACAAATGAATGCAAGGTTTAATCTCCCAACTTCTGCAAATTAATCTCCCCACTTTTGCAAATACAAGGTGGAGCAATAAAAATTAAAATAATCAAAATTTGCAAATTAAAAAAATTGTTTCACTTGGTGAAAAGCTAGAGGCTTTATTTCATATGAGAAACCATACAATAATGTACATGTAGATAGGTACTTACAATAAATAAATGTACATGTTACATACTTAACTATAAAACCCATTTTACTTTCTTTGACTCAATAATGAAATAATGATTGATGATTGGGCTATTACGTTATTTTTGTTAGCATACATCATTACACATTACCTAAATTCTCATATTTGTCATGTACTATATACCATACTATTTATAGTATATCTCTATGTATTTGTATGTACCATATTTGTATGTAAGTGATTTGCAAATTGTATTTGATAGCAATTTTAAGTATCTATCTTATCGATATGTATGGTATGCATCTTGTACATAATAAGTATTTAGTAATAGAGAATTAATTGTATGAGATCGAATCTCTTGTGAGGACTTTTCATTCATTGGACTCGCCTACTTTTTTTCCCTTCGTTTAACCGCATCCGGATTCTTTAAACTTCTTCAACTCTTTCCGACCACAAAGAAGGTGAAAAAAAATAAAAGTAACATTTTTTTCATTTTAAAATGTTTTTTTGCAAATCAATTCCAAATTGTGGTATACATTACGAATAATGTACACACCTAATTGAAATTGGAAATTCTAACCTAGCTTAAATGAGATAGGAATATCAATGTAAAAGTGAACTGTATAGCAATTCTCGGGGACCGTGAGACAAGCTTCTTTCCAAAATGCAATGCAATACAAATTGTATTTGCAATGGTTCTCATTTGCCATTTGTTATTTATTAAATTAATCAAGATAAATAATAATTTATGGTGAAAATTTATAGAGACTTAAAGGATAATTAGGTAATGACAATTACCTAATGCTAATTAATAAAAATATAAAAAAAGTATAACCTTACTGGTATTTGGTAGAAAGTTCCATTGTTGACAGCAGGATAAGAAAAGAGCGGAACGACTGGAACATGACCATCTTTGACAAAGATCGGCCCTTGAATTGGCGTCACTCTCAAAGGCTCTGCAGAATTTTTCTGTCTTGTTTTCGGTCTTCTTTTCCGTGTTGGCTGATGTTGAACTTCCTCATGGTATTGTTCCCCAATCACGTTCTTCCCATAATACTCCCGACTTTGAAGAGAGGGGATTTGTAAATTGGGAATGGTCTGTTGATGTTGTTGATAGCCATTTGAGTGTGAAAATGGCACAGGAGCCAAACCAGGCAATGAAGGACCGAAAGAATAATTGAAGGCAGTTGCTGGATAACTCATCTTCACACTTTCAAAATAATAACCAAAAATTAACCAGTTATTATTTTAACCAGTAATTAACCAGTTCCAAAATTAACCAAATATTTTTATTATTATTGTCAGCTCAATCTCCACGTGGGTCTTTGAAGGCGGAGGGGAAGGAACTGATCACTTGTGAGAATGGAATCTCTAAATAACCTCGGGAGAGCCAATGGATTTCGTAAATTGGATTCCGACTCAAGACCTTGGCCATCAGAATGAGTAAATAGAAGCGATATAATAAATATATATCTCAGATGTGCATCAAAGGTACTTAGCTCCCTGACACGCTGCTCCTGTCTCCCATCACTTACCTACCTTCATTCAATACGACTCCTAAGGGGGGAAATCCAATAACAAAATCCAATAAGAAATCTTATAGAAAATCTTACAAGTAATTCTTATAAGAAAATCTTATACAAAAGTCCAATGGGCCAAAAGACAGATTTAGGACGAGAGTTTGAGTTCCATCTTAACTCCCTTTCTTTACCATTATTTATTATACCTGTAATGTCTTACCTGTAATATCTTACCTATGTATATCGTCTCACCTGCAATGTAATGAACTACCTGTGTTGTGTCTCAAGGGTGTGGTGGTGGCAATGGAGAATTTTTTGCTCTCCAAATTGTCGGCAGGAAGAGGAACAAGAAGCCCAATTCACTTCAATTCATCCAAGCAAATTCCCCCTTGACTTCTCTCAGTAATTAAAATTAAAACGGTCTTTAAAACCAATACGAAAACAATCCCTTTCTCTTCTTCATCACATAATCACATTCATCATATGTATGCACCATACATTTATCATATGAATCATATATTGATTCGAACATGTTCAGTTTTTTGTCATTTACCACGCCCTTCTTCTTATATCACATTAAGCAAATGCAATATAAATATGTGATGTATATAATACGATTATTTATTAAAACACTTTAGTTCTAATCTAAATCTTTTATGTTTAAATTCATTGACGTGGTCTCCTTATGATTGTAGATAAATGCGTGGATTCACAATTGAGTCCTTGCAACTGTCATATTTTTTATTCAGCCTGATGAGGATCAATAGCAATATCAATTTTTTGATTCTTCGCCAAATTCTTTTAGTTCCTCATTAGACTCTGTCAATATTATCATTATCATTAAAGGATTCATTACAAAATCACCTCAATCTTTGTACAAAAATGTTGTATGAAGCTCTGTAAAAAATCTTGTATGAAGCTCTGTACAAAAATATCGTATCAAGCTCTGTAAAAGTATTGTATGAATCTGTATATACTTTTATGACTTTTGTCTAAATTGGAAGTTATTACACTTGGATAACAATGGATAATACAAAGATGTAAAAAGTGGTCAAATTCCCTCACGTGCAAATGATTGTATGATGATTATTGGAAAGATTGAGGTAGAACAAAATCCTGGACAAGATTCGAAATGGGCCATTATGAAACTGGAAAGTATTGAGCGGATCATTTATTTCTACTTTTGCAGCCTATTGGATTTGATTGAAGGGAGACGGATTATAAAATACATCCAATTTTGTACCTCTTACTTCAAATTAGGTAATACATTACATATTTGATACATCTATTGTTACATGTTAGTTTATAAGGTACAATATACTTATATTTACTATATATTTTTGTATCATATATTTGTACAGTGTGTAATTTGTACAGTGTGTATAAAATATGTATTGTACAGTACAATTACAATTTGTACATGTATTTGTATTATATTTTTGTTGAATTGACGAAAATAAAACTTTTATTATTTCTCTACTTCATTATCAATTTATATGAACCTTGTTCGGAATAAAATACAGAACTGTCCCATAGAATGTTTTAGACCCTTTAAAGAACATTTGTCTTTGGGGGGGCTGATTATTTAATTTATTTAATTAATGGTCCAAATAGCCCGTGATTCCTCCTTGTTTCATATTTATAATATTTATATTATATGTACAGTATATACAGATATATCTGTATTTGATTATCTGCATTTTTATTTCAATAGGAGAAGGATGTGAATTAAGGTGTGAATTAAGGTGTAGATTGTAATAAATATTAAATTGGCTCGGATTTTCTTTTTCTTACCATTAAGGTGAAAAAAAGTTCTGAGAATCATAAAAAATTCTGGATCTTGTAAAGTTATTTATGTAAGGTGTGTAAATTAAATCTGGAAGTCATACTGAGCCAAGAGGCGATTGGTATTTCCATGTAGAGTATCAATTCAATTTGCTTCCGGTTCTATCTCAAGAACTCAAGATTGAGTGATTCAGTGATTCAATAATACACATCTATATACCAAATATCAAGATATGTATTTAATACACTATTTGTATATACTAATACACTATACCAACATTAAGTATATTATTATATTTATATGGTATATTTGGACGGGTGTATAAATAAATGATCATAAATGTTAATATCGTGATTGTTGAGTCAGAGTTGAAGTATTCACCAGAATCCCACCGACTGGGACGGAAAATGAATGGAGGAGATAGGAGATCAATAATTTTTAATGAGATGTTAAAAAAGGAGAAGAGAAATTGAACCAAAAGACCACCTGCCTCTTTCCTTAAGGACAACTCCCAGTAAATACACATTGAAAACTATTATGATTAAATCCATTACTGCATGGGAATATTCCATTGCCTATTTGTCCAATTCATTCATTCTCTTCAATTAAATAATTAATGTCAATGAGAAATCAACTATTGAGACTTGTAGTACATTCCTCACACTCACTATGAATAAAATCAATTCAAGACGCGCAACTCAAGGGAGTTTTTAATCATTTTAAAATTCACCAATCTGTTGGTAATTTTTAATCGTCTGTAATAATTAATAATTAATTATATGCAATATTAACTAATTATTATGTGTATTTTATTAATTAGCTTATTAATTCCTTTATAAGAATTTTTCAGAATGATTCCTTTCTGAAATGATCTGAATTGATTTGATGTGAAATGAAGTGAAAATTTGTTCTTGTGTACTTCCTTATTCATCCATAAGAGATTGAGATGGTTAAAAAACGATGTCCAAATGTGAATAAAAAAGTTTATATTTTGAATGAATTGGCCAACGTTAATTGTAACCTGTTTGTTGTTGGAGGATGTGAATATTAAATAAGAATTTAAATAAGAATGAAGGTGAAGGTTGATCTCTCGCACCCGCAGAAGCTCTCAGTGATTTCATTCGATCCATCAATGTTAGCCAAGCCCTCAGACAATAAACTCTTTTCATTTTCATCCAAGTGGATCATTTCTTGATAACAATACGTTAATACATGTGAATAATAAACAATACAAAGACATATTATATGCTTATATGGTATAATGTGAACGTAAAGTACCCTTCGATTACCTTTTAATTTTAATTGTATAAATCTAACAAGTGGATAAGTAAATATAATATTTAGTGGAGTATTTAATAGATTTAAAATATATTTAACATTTTTGGCTAATTAATAAATGATATGAAGCTATGTACAAATACCATATATGATATCGCTTCCCTTTGAATTGTCTTTAAATTGATAAAATCGAGGTATTTTTAATATTTGCGAGATTTGATAGTATGACTGAAGAATATGGTATTATGTTTAAATGAGATAGCTAAAGGAGAATTATACCAATTAGATCCAGATATAGATATCAATGATTGTATGTAGAGGTTGGAGGTCGAGTTTGGGAAATTGCAATACGCATTAATAGCGAGTTTGCGATACTGCAAGACGCATCCATGGCGAGTTTGTAATTCTACTAAACACATTAATGACGAGTTTAGTCTGCTAAACATGAAATAAAAGCTAATGCCTAAACTCGCACTTGAAAAAACACAAAATAAATCATATTAAAAACCTAATATAAAATTTCACAAAATTAATTTTTTAGATTTCGATCGCTTCAAAAATTAAAAAAGTGACACATTTTTATCAATTTTATTTAAATATTTATGAATTATTGAAAGGTAGTAGTAATTTGAAAAGAATCTTTTTAACGATGTTTTATTATTGATTGCTCGATTTGGATTGTAAAAATTTATTATTGAATATTCCAATTTTGAAGACTATTCACAATTGTTAAATATTTAATAAAACAGGTTTCCAATAAATATTAAAAGATTACTCACAATTTCTCACATTATTTATAAATTTCTCTACAATTAAATTAATTTGAATTCTTCGAAGAAATATTTTAATTTTAGATATAGATAAATTTTTATTATAAAATATGAAAAACGTCAATTGACCATTTGAGTACTACATAAAATTAATGAATTCTCTTTAATTTAAACAAAATAATATAATACAAACATACAAAAAGTATTCTTCGTCATAATAATCTTTAATTTTATTTTAATTAATTTAAATAATATAAAATTAGAAGTAGAGCCAATGATAATAATGATATAGGTAAAATAATAATTTGCAAAATATTTTTTATTATGCTTTTAAAATTCAAAATATACTTAAAACTTTTGTCTTCATTAGTTCAAATTAGCGCAATTATAAATTCTCCCCAATTTGAATCTCAAATCAAGATATGATAAAAATAACGCTGAAGGTAAAATTTTCAAACCTTTTCATAAATTTCTCAATGTCTTGGTTGGCCAATGGAATGGAAATGAACAAGGTTTAAATATTTCGGATTTATACAATCAACATTTTTCTCATGCAAACGCTTCACAAGTTTTGCAAAGCGTTGATGAAAAAGGAATAAAATTTATAAAAAAATTTATAGATTCAACAAAATATTTAATAAATTTTGCCTTTCATCTCACAAGGCATTTACGCTGCACATTATTGCAACACGCATCCATGCCAAGTTTGCGATACTGTAACACGCATTAATGGCGAGTTTACGATATTACAATGCGTATTAATTTAACCTAAAAGAAGAGATTTTCTTCCAATGCTGGAGAAATTTCTTTCTAACGGTCAGGGTTGGGATTCCCAGATGAGGAACCGTCTTAATTTGATTGAGATCGTGAAAAGTTTCGTCCGATTCAGCAATCTGCATGTTGAATTTTCGGGTCATTGATTTGCAGGTCATCCCTTGAGTCCCTCGAATATGCAAATATTCCGAAGGACCAGCCAGGTTGAGTTTGTTGGCGAGATTTTTCTCCATCATAGTGACACTGGATCCTGTGTCAAGGAAGGCGTACGTGATGACAGTTTTATCTCCGTTCTCGACAGTTACAGGATGAATGGCGACAAGTCTATTGTTAGTCTCGGTTTCTACTTGATGAGTTACAGTCTGAGGATTTCTTGAGATAATGCTCATGCAGCAAGGTGTGGTGTTGTTTATCGCATTCGTTTCTAAAGATTTATTTTTTAGTTATATTTTCCAAATCATAAAATTAAAAGTTTCTCATGTTAGTACATCAAAAAGGTTTTGTATACTAGACAATTTAGATTAAATAAAATATTTTAATATAAGTTATTAAATATTTTCAATTAATTATTGAATGCTTGTAATTCGGGATCCAAATTAGCCCAAAAGGCTATCTTGTCCTGAAGAATTAATCCAGAGTTTCTTCAAATCTGAGATCAGTGAGACTGGTATTTTAATATGCTCATAGTACATACGAGAAAGGTTGATTTGAAAAAATGTAATATGTCGATACGATTAGTTACTCATTTTGCCCCTTTATTTGTTATAATATTTGATTAACTTCATAATTATATGAAAATAATTTAAATTAATAAATAGAGCGATTCCGATTTATTTGCATAACAAGATACAAATATTTATAATGATTTTGTTTAATATTTATCCTGACAGCGGATCTTCTCGAGAATTGATGGCATAAAGAATTTGCTGTCTTGTAATTTGCAGATTTGAATATGGAGGAAGTCGAATGAGGAAAAGACAAGTTTCGACTCGAAGTAAACGTTTGTCTATTTGATCTGAAGTTGCTCCGTGTGGAATGTCAATCGAGGAAATTTTCATTGGAAATGGAGGGACGTGAATTTGGACTGAACCTTTAGCTTGTCCTTGACATGGACACGAAACTGGAAGGCGATCTTGATTACATGCGAATTTAACAAATTTACGCAAATCTTCTGGTTCGAAAGACCCAAGAGCTGCCCAGAAATAAAGCACATGTGGATCATTTTCTCCAACTCCAACTTGGTAATGAGTATGGGCCTAAAATGAATTAAAAATGAAAATTAATCTTAATCTTTATTAAATCTTATATATTTTAATTTTAATTAAATCCAAATCTTAACTAAAAATTAAATAAACCTTGAGTAGCGGTAAATTAATTTCAGTTGACCCAGTGAGTCTCAATTCCAAATGTGAAGGAGTAAAAAGAGTAAATAATGGCGGAAGAGGAACAAGTGTGCTCAACCCGCTCAAAATATGTCTCATCCGATTTTCGGATGAAAATTCTCTTTCACGAAATCTTTTCACGAGTCTTATGTATTGCTCTTTAGTCGACCAACTAAAGATAAAAAATACAGTTTAATTATAATATAGTTTATAAAGAACTAATTGTGTATAAAAAGTTAATATTAATATAACAAATAAAAATTTATTTAAATGTACACAAACCTGAGTCCAAGTGTTGACCCAGCAGGACATAAATTTACAATTGCATTTTCATCAAGTGATTGAAATGAAAATTTTGGCCAGTCATTGTCAGCCAACATCATGTCAAATTCCTCAGGGGTGGAAATCTGAAGTATAAATTTTATTCAAATTAATTATTAAATACTTATTTTATACCAGTAGAACAAAGCTGAATTAATGTAATTAAGCTAATTAGCTTATTATTGTAGTTGAATTATTAAAATTAAGCAAATAATTCTTGATTACTTTTTCAATGGAATTGAGAAACGTATGCGTTAGAACATCAGCATTTTTGAGATCATTTTCAATCGAATCTTCTTGAATTCTCAATAAACTTCTCCATGTATGGTTCATAAAACAAAGTGAAAGTGGAACATCCGCTCGGAAAGAAATCCCCATTAACTATAATTACAAGTCAATTTAAATCTAAAACTTTTTCAAGATTTAATGAATCTAAAACCATTAACAAATATTTTAAAGCAAAATGGCCATTTTTAATAGCCAATTTAATCAACTTACTAGTCCAAGGAAATTGAGGAAAATTTCTTCTCCAAAAGCCAAAGGACCGGGACGGATGATCATGGAATCTTTGTTTTCACCAGCAGAAGCACTTGGACATTTAACGAGGAGTTGCATTGAAGGAGAATCAAATTCATGGATTATGTCAGACAAGAAATGACGAAATGAACCACCTTGGGATAAACAATTAAATTTACATTGCTTTTACTTAATTTAACACTATGGTTAATGTTAATTTAATTATTTACAATTCGGATAAATTCAATAAGTTAAAGTTGTTAAAGTCATTCGGGGCATTAAAGAGCAATATAGTAGCTCAATCTATGAAATATAATTATTACTAATTAAACTAACATTAAGGATATTGATTGTCAAACATTGACAGATGACGCTACTATATTGTTCTTTATTACCCCAAAATTAATAAATCTACAAGATTAACAGAATAAATAAAGATTTTTAAAGTTTTAAACCAACAAGACTAAATTAAATAACTATTAAATTAAATAGTTAAATTACTTAGCCCTTGAACTTCTTCACCAAGAAGTCTAACAACCAACGGCAACGGCGGATCCCCACCAGTTGAAGGCGGAACACAAAGAAGCGGACTTGGAATTTCCATCATTTGCCTTACAGCTGAACTCAGCTGAGTCAGATGACTTTTATCTTCATTTGATCCTAAAAATAAACATTTTAAAGATAAACTTTCTCTTTGATCTTAACTCTAAACTTTATTTTTTTTATTAAAGATACATTATAGAGCATATCTCATTATAAAGTGTATCTCATTATAGGGTGTTTCTCTTATAGAGAGATCTCTGTATTTTGTTAGTGAGATCTCTAATATTTATTTTACCACCTTACTTTCTATTGAAAGAAGCGGATCCATTGTTATTTCAGGTGGAGGAATTTCGTTTGCTCTTTGGGAAGAAAATTTCAAGATCTTCATAATGTATTCTTCCTGCATAGCGTAATTTAAATAGTATGCATTATTTAAATATTCATATTGTAAAAACTTTTAAATTTCATAATTATTAAAATTAATTTAATCGAACCTTCGTATTGTAAAAGAAAAGATGACGAGAATCAGAGATAAGAGAAGCAGTTGTGTGATAAGAAGTTCCAATATGAAGAGGAATCATTGGAAGTAAATTACTCCCGACAATTGAATTCAACGTTTGAAGAATTCCAGCCCGAAGTCGAATATGAGAAATTTTAATATCTAAATAATTCATAGATTGAGATTAATATATTTAGGTTAGATTAGGTGAGATTAGGCTATGTTGATAATATATTTAACCTCTAAGTTTACAATAACGCTCCAAGTTCATATCCGACTCGGTCAAGTAAATCTCTTGTAGATTAATAGCAGTTGGCGGAATTCTCAATTTGGCAGCAATTGAATCAATAAAATTGACCAAATTTTCATCTTCTTCTTTGTTCCATTGAGGGACGCTGAATTCCAACGGAGAGAAATAAACTTTGTCAAGACGGAAATCAAAACCAGAAGCGAGAATTCCAAGCCAAAGTGTCGACGGATTTTCCTTAGCGAGAATCGTCGTCCATTGGAGAAATCCCGTTTGGGTCAAAGTCCAAATTTCCTTCCCCTCTGCTTCTTTCCCTTTTTGACTCATAACATCACAGGAATCTTCACAATCTTTTTCTGTGGTGTTTGACTTCTTATTATTGCTTGATTTGAATACTCCGAATTTCTTTAGAATTTCCAATAAGAATGCATTTGCATTCACTGACTTTTCCGGCTTCACTGCAGTGATGAATTTCTCCATTAGATTTCCTTCAGCCTGTTGATTTCATATTTTAATATATTTATTATAAAATGTTAATTAAAACATTAAAAGCTAATTGATGTTAATTAAAAGCCAATTAGTTAAAGTCGATTAAAAGTTAATCAAATTTTACATTGTTGAGCATTTGTGTTGGAGAAAGGTAAATTGTCTCCGAATCTTCAATTCCTCCTTCACCATGAATTTCATTACTCATAAAACAACTAGTGAAGATTTCAATTAAAATTTCTTCTCCTTTTGGTGTCAATTGATCACCTCTCTTTCCAGTGCTCACCTGAAATATTAACATTTAGTAAAAGTTAAAAATTGCAATATTTAAAAAGTATAATTTACTCATTTTTCTAACATTGACATTAAGTACAGTACAATACATATTGCTTTTAAATCCTATAATGTAGATTAAAGTGAATTAAACCAATATCCGTGGTATTAAAGAACAATATAGTAGGTCTATCTAACAAGGTTTTGATAATCAAAATAATTCTAATATATTTTCATAGATTGAGCTACTATATTGTTCTCTAATGCCCCAAATGACTTTAATGAAATTTAATTTATTGAATATCTATCTGATATTGAATTGTAAGTAAATAATGTTAAATCAATTACTTTTTTTCTTAGATAATTTGATAGCAAAATTGTAGCTTGAGGATTTTCAGTAGTCAAATTTTGTTTAGCTTTAAAGACATCAAGATTTTGGAACAGGATATAGTCATCAAGAGAATACCAAGTTTTGCTTTTCTTAAGTAATTCAACTGCTGCTGTGCTATTTGAACTACTTCCCAGTTCCAATACAACATCTTTATCATTAAAGATTTCAAATTCAGTTCCTCCATAAATCCCACCAAATTCTTTCGTTGCTCGGACCAATGTCATATCAATCTAAATTAAAAATTAATTAACAAGAACTATTCATTCATTAACTATTCATTCAGTTCAGTTAGTTAAAATAATTATAATTAAATTGAAATTTTAATCTGATTAATTCCAATTACCGAAAGTCCATTTCGTTGTGGTGGAGCTCCAAGAATTACAATAAGTCTTTCATAAGGATTTGATTCAGTCATTTTAGTCGCAGCTTCAATTTGCAAATCATTTACAACTTTAATCGATTCAGGAGAAGTTTCTCCCCATGTGATGTGTTTGAGAGCTAAAACGGCTGTGAGGGAATCTTGGAACCAATTGACTTCCTTTATTTTCAAATCATTAACAAGATTCTCGATCGGCTGTTGTTTGAGGATTCCAGGTGAAATCAGCTGTGGTTTCTTCAAAGATTTTCCTCTCCCTCGGCCCGCATTCCTTTTTACGATCGTCCCCTGTGGAGATCCCGGAACTGATGAACTTCCCAATGTCAAAGTACTTTCTTTTCGTCCAGGTGATCCAATTGGCGAAATTGCTACCGAAATTGCAGGACTTTCGGAAAAATATTGTAAAGCTGAATATGACACTTCAGTTACCTTTAATTGTAATTAAAAATTTTAAAACATTACATTAAATGCAATTGAGTTAAATGAATTAATCGACTCATTGTGCATAGCTTATTATACAGGGTGGGCCATAATCAATACAAGGATTATGCTAAAACTGAAAGTAAGATAAATAAAAGCGTCAAAATTAATTACTTGAGCAAAAGCAAGGCAAAGTTCCATTAAAGCTTGTGCATAAGAACTTAAAGCAGGAAATAATGGATTTGATCCTTTGATAGGTTTCGGCGAAGCGGAATTAATAAGCCTGGGATTTCTAATGTTAAGAAATGTCCTTTGGGTTCGACTGGTCCCTGGGGGATTTAAAGTTCCGGTGGTGGCGGGGCGTTCTTGAGAAAACATCCGATTTAATTCCAATTTCATTTCTTTCTCCCCAATGAGGACAAGTTCGACGAATAATTGTTGTGCAACTGCGGTTTGTGACGTTGTTAAGAAATCTTTCCGGCCGTCTTTGTGCAACATTAAACTTTCTGCCAAAATGATGAAAATCCATTCCTAAATAAAATATCCATTTTTAGTAATTTAAATTTAATTTAGTTTAATTTTTTTAATTTAATTTTTAAGAATTAAGAATTTAATTTTAATTATAATTAGTATAAAAATTATTTAAAGTTTAAAACATTTAAGAGATTGTGAATGAGTTTTAGTAATTATATGAGAATCTTTGGTTATTGACTTTAACAAGTGGAGGAAATTGAGTCCGAGTGAGAAGGTTAATTAAAGAGCAAACGAGATTAGTTGAAGGTTGTGATGAAATTTGCTCATGGGATGAATTACGAAGGAATTTGATTAGCTCTTGACAGAATAATAAAGCTAATGGAAACTGAGCTGGAATTCCCTGGACGTTTAATGTCACTCCTAAGCATTTAATTAAATAATTATTTTAATTACGCTCAAAACTGTATAATAACACTAATATTGTAAATATGGTACAGATTGTATATAAGCATTTGTGATCTTAATGGCCTTAAGATAAATAAGCCAATTAAGTGTATTTAACATATTTGACCTGATAATTGTTCCGAAGTGAGTGAAATTGCAATCCGATCAGTTGGGAGAAGAATCTGTGAGAAAAGTTGAGCTTTTTTCACATTGGAACCCGCATATGAATGATTGGTATGATGTGGAGGAGGAATGTAATGAACGGGATAACACATCATAGGACGCTTCTTGATCTTTCCACTCTCGAAACCATAAATGTGCAAATTAGGCGAATGGGTTAAATTATTCACACTTTTGGATCCCGTTTTAAAGGAAATTGTTACAAATGATGAGTCAGGAAGATAAACTTCAATATCTGATTTCTCGGCATCAAGATTCAATTCATATGATGGGAATTTTTCAGGAGCAAGCTAAAAAAATCAATTAAGTAAAATAAACTGAATTAATTTAATTACTTAAACTAAATTAATTATTAGTTAAAATCAATAAAATTGAAGTAAATAAAGTTAAAGTAAATAAAATTTAATGAATTTAATAAAAAATTGATTTACTTCAAATATTGCAAGAATTTGATTAGAAAGATCATTCAAATAATCTTCCCCTTGTTTTACTGCTCTTGAAATTGCCGATTGAAGTTCTCTTGTAAGTTTGGTTGTATCACTACCAAACGATTCCATATTATTAATTATCTTCATTATGTTCATAATGTCCATAAATATTTACTTTAAGACTTAATTGCTTAATTGACTTTATAGGAGTTTGAGTTTATACATGGAGTTAAAATTCTTAAGTTAAAATTTTTGATTAAAATTAATAATTTAATAAAGAGGAATTCTCCTTCAGGGCATTTGTAAATATATTAAAGTTTCATTTATTAAATTTCAAATTCTTACGCGTAGAACAAAACTGAAGGATTTCCCAAATCTGACATTTGTTTAAGTGAAGGAATTCCAAATCGTAAATTCCACTTGAGTAAATTTCCATTGACTGGAAATCGTGAGAAATAATGCTGAGAGAGAAGCTGTAAAAAATGAAATGAAATGAAATTTAATGAACCGATTTGAATTGAATTAAATTGAAATAAATTAAATTGAATTATTGCGCAAATGGTATGTAAAAAGTAAGTTAATGGTTGAATGAACTTTACATGTAAATTGTCAAGATCCAAATCCTTAAATATTGGAAGATGTGCAAAAGGAGAAAATAAAGTTTTGGGAATTTCTTTCTGATTTGAATCCAATTTGAGATTGCTCTTTGATTCACTTATACTTTCTGCAGCGTAATTCTCAAGAATTTGCAAATATGCGTCTCGGCAAAATATATGAGTCAGGGAATCTTCAAGGTAAAGGAGATTCCTAGATTTGGATATTTACATTCATTTTCATTAGATTTCATATTTCATTGTATGAGGAATCCTTATAGGAATATTTAAAGAAAAAAATTAAAATAATTAAACATTTTACACTTACACAGAATATTTTGAATTAAAATTCTCAAATTAATTAAAATTAAGGTTAAACTTACGAATGAAGTTTGAACATGTTTACAGTAGAAGAATTTAAAGTTGTTTTCTTTTGATTTTGTGGTTTTTCGAGACCGTTCAAAGGATACCAAAATCTTAAGAGAACTCCTTCAGTTTCTACATAAGTTTCAACCAAAACGAGCTCCAAAGCCTAAATATTTAAATATTTATTTATTATAATTAATTCAATTACATTTTAACTAATTATCTCCTAATTAACTAAATTATTAATTTATTTTTTATATCACTAATTCAAAAACTAGAAATTGACAAAAAAGTAACTATAGTTCATTCCCAAAATCGGTGCAGGTGAGTTTGAAAAACCCGCATATAATTTCCAGAGATACGAATTACAATTTAATGGTGACAATTAATTGTAGTATTGCATATGCAATATTTAAACCAATTCATTACTCATCTACAAAATACATACATAACTATTTCAATAACATTTCATTGCATTTGAATTTTATTGATGTTTTAATGAACAATAAAATAATGAAATTGAGATTTTGGGAATGAACTATAGGTATTAAATATTAATCAAGTAAAAATAATTAAATATAATTTAAATGATTTATACGGTGTCAACTTCCAGAACTTCTCCAGTCAGACCAAAAGTTCTCAACATTCCCGGGACCGCATATTTAGGAACTATTGACCCCCCTTCAGATTTTTCAAGGTTCATTATGAAAACTGACATTCCCGGGTTGACTCTTTCAATTGTGAATTTTGCAGTTTCTGCTTTGACTTCTTCAATTGTCGGGAAATGCAAATCTCTTGGTAAACCGCCGGATTCTTCATATAAAAACTCAACAGTTTGCCTTGCAATGTCAATCATTCCCAATATTAAAGCTCCCCGTATTTGATTCAATCCATCGCGGCGTTCGCTCTCGTTCCGAAATCTTCTCCTTATGATTGGGAAAACTCGTCCTTCCCATGCATTTACAAGAAGATCGTGAACGTCTTCGCTTTCACCTGACCTTTGACCTGTTGGTTGTGCTGTGGAAATCGGTGAGGGTCGACATGTTTCTTTTTCTTCTAAAATAAGGAAATCCAAATCGTTGGCGAAATAATTCTCAACACAGGAACATTGGAAAGTTGAAGGTCCGGAAAATGTTCGGATGTCGAGTGAAGAACCCGGGGGAAGAAATTGGTCAAGTGAATCCTTCCATTGATATTCTATAATTAATTAAATTAATCCTAATTATATTAACCCCAATTAAATAAATCCTAATTAAATTAACCATGAAAATTAATTCAAATAAAATAAACCATAATTAAATAAATCCTAAATAGTATCTTAATTAAATTAATTCTTATTAAATTAACCCTAATTAAATCCTAATTAAAATCTTAATTAAATTGATCTTGACCTTTAGATTCTGCTTTAAATTTAGCAGTAATAAATTTCTCCAAATTTTGTTCATTTAATGAAGATGGCAATCGTGTTAATGGCGGCGGAGCAATTGCCAATTGTTCTTGATGTGTCAAAGGCGGAACAGCAAATGGCGGGGGCGGCGGCGGAGTCGGCGGATCTTCGTCGTGTTCATCCAGAGATCCAGATATTTGAGCATTTGCAGCCGTTTGGATAATTAGAGCAATTTCCGTATCATCCGAATCGTCCTCATCCCCCGCAGACAATGACCCCGAACTGTCCCCTCCCACAGCTCTACGGCTTTCTGCTGAAGCTTCAGTTGGTGCAAAATTTCCGTCTTCACTCCCTTCCTCAAAAGCCATATGAATAATTCCATCATGATCAACCAAAATTCCTTCGTCGTCTCCTTCGTCCTCATCGTCAAAGAATTCTTCAAGAGCTGAGATGTCTAAAGTTCCAAGTTGGGAATTCAGGTCATGAATTGAATCCGACACTCGACGTTGTAAATCATGTGTTGTGGATTGGTCCCTTTAAAAATCAATTTAATTTTTTTGACAACAACCAAGTCAGGTTTGTAATTTATTTAAAGTCTAATTTAATTTTGAATTTATATCAAGTAATTTATATAAAGTTGTATTTTCTCAACATACAAAATTTTATTAATTCCATGTTGAGCTCTGAGTTTCTCCGCCGGGGGATATTTAAACTCCCTTGTTCCGAAATTGGTTAGAAGTTGAACATTTGTTTTTTGTATGTGAAGAGCGGCGAAGAGCGAGGAGTCAACTTGTTCCAAATTTTGATCAATTCTTATGCCGTTTATGGTGAAATAAACCCGCCCTTTGGGCAAAGACAAAATTCCATTCCCTAGCAAATTAACTGAACTTTGGGCAACGTTCCTTCCAATCGCTCCAGTGTTGGAATTTCTTATTCTAATTGGGCCAGGTGTTTGGGAACCTCGGAGCATTGGAGTTGGAGCTGTCGTTGTGTTATTTCTTCTTCTATTATTTGGTCCACCATTAGATTGAGGTTCTAAATTTTCCCATCCAATTCCAACAACATCTTTACTCTAAAATAATTAAATAATTACATTTACCTATTTAATTATAAAAATCAATTAAATTTAGTTAATTGTTAAAATTAATTAATTTTTAAGACCTTTAAAGCTCCAGGTTCATCGAGAGTATTAAGCCTAATGGATCTCCATGAAAGTAAACTTGTTCCCGAATAATGAACGATTCTCCCCGAAGAATGAAAAAACGCGGATCCGACTGGATAATTCCAAACAGGTGTGAGAGCTCCGCGGTCCAAAGCCATGGGAGCAAAACCGAATGAAAAAGCCGACGAAGAATCGCTGCTTGATTCTCCCAACTCCCCAATTTCAATTTCGTAATAAAAAGGTTCCGTAAACTTTTCCGTTGTGTATAAAAACATCCCGCGTGGGTTTCCGGCCCCCGTCGACGGATCACCAAAAAATCCCACACAACTCATTTCCTCAGAAAACACACAATTCCTAACAGGAGGAAAAGTTTTGGTCACGTCCCATTTAAATTTGCTCATTGGCCCGCAATAAAGTTTGCTCTGTGAACGAACTCCCAATCTCGGCGGTTTTGTGCAATCCCGGTAAAGGAGTCTCAATCTCGAAACTTGGTTCTCAAGACTTTCGATCTGATGTGAAGGGATTGATTCTTTAGCGAGGTATTTAAGCGATTCCATGATTTCACAAACTTCAACAGAGGAATTCTTCTCTTGATTTGAACTTGAACTTGAATTTCCACTTAAATCAGTTTGGGATCCAAGGCCCAAGAAAATATCCAAAAATTCTTTCTTTTTGAACCAAAGACTCAACACGTGCGTCCCGCGTGTTCTCACTTCAGCCAAAAGCCGGGCAAAAGTCATTCCATGTGCGATGGTTCTTGGTTCGCTATTGTTCCCAATAAAACCTGTCAAATGCGGTAAACTTTTCTTTAACGGACACGAAGACGAAGCTGAAGGTAAAAGCAGGGATTTGAGAAAACCGGCGATTTCTTTCTGACTTGATATAGAAATCTGGGGGAGGATTTTCCCATTAGGGTCATGGGTCAACCGTCTGAGTGGAACTTGAAAGCTTTCACTTGGAAAAATCAAACTTCCTTTTCTCATCGACTTTTTCGACCCAGTCGGAGGCGAAATTTCCACATGTGCAATTCCTGACTTTTCGCTCACACTTTTCACGATCACTTCAATTGGCAAAGTCTCCGACTCGAATTCAAATGGAATTTCTCCGCAAGTGACAAAAGACGGGTCGGAGGATTCGACGATCCAAGCAGTCGAACCTGGACGGATTGTTTCTGTAAAACCACCAAGGACTGATAAAGCAGCAATTGCCAAACGGGCCGCATGGCTGTAAGTTTCAAGTGACACTAAAGAAGGATTCACAATTCCCGCTATTTTCCCGAGTGCTTTCAAACTTGTGCACAAAACTTGTTCCACTGATGAGGACCAAACTGAAGAACTCTTCAGGGATTGGACGGTGACGAGAGAAGGTTGAGCCGGCAATTGGGAAATGTTTTCTAATGAGCCGGAATTGGTGGAGAAGCTTTCACAACTGCTCCGTGCCGATGCGTCAATGCTTCCTGGGGAAGAATTCACGTCACTTTCAGGGGGCTTTTGAGAGGTTGACAAAAGAGCTCGTAGAAGTTGGATGATTTCTGATGCGAGACCTTCTGCCACTTGACCTAATTAAATTAAATTAAGTTTAATTAATTAATTGCACTAAATTAATTAAATACACTAAATAATTTTATTAACTAGGTTACTAAATTAGTTTGAGTTCATAATATGATATATTATTTATGTAGGTATTTGATTTAATTATTCGAAAGAATTCTAATTTTTTCCTCAACTACAATATATTCTAATATTCACAAAATTAAAATATTGCCATTTCTTGTAAAAAATGGAGGAAAAGATATTACTAACAATAAAAGAACAATACAAGTGAAAAATATAGAGCAACTACAAAAGTTTAAATAATTCCCTAAATGATTTTGAGGGCGGGATGGTTCCCATGATTGACGCCGAATTTCCTCTTTGAATAGCAATAGAGATTGATTGCTTTAATAAATTAGTTAAATACAGATAAAATTAAATTTATTAAAAGATACCAATTTTGCCATTTAGTTATATAAATAGTATTGTAATTTAAGATGAGGGATTTAAATAAAAATTGAGTTTACTTAAATTTTCTTTTTAACATTTATGGCATGCATATTAAGAATTTCTGATTTATCTTCAATTTATTAATTTTGGGGTATTCGAGAACAATATAGTAGCTCAATCTGTCAATAATTTTGATAATTAATATAGTTCTAATAAATTTTCATAGATTGAGCTACTATATTGTATATGTTGCCCCAAAATATTTCTTTTTAATATGGGTACAAATACGGAAATCGATGGAATATTCAATAAAAATGGCCTTAAATGTACTTAACTATGTATAAAGATTATAGAGTTATTTATTTATTATATTTGTCAATATTTAGTTTTATAAGTCAAAGGTACTCTATGTCAAAATATTTTTTTAATGTTAATGTTAAATATTCTTATGGCAAAGTCGTTTATTCTAATATCAAAATAGTATAAATAAACCATTTATTAAATACACTAAATACATTATATTAAGTTAAAGTAAATTAAGCAATGAATTTAAATCTTTTTAAAATATTGAGCCAGAAAAGTATTGTAGGACTGAGCTAAACGGAAATACGATTTTCGAGATTGGTTCTTAATTTATGATACAGACATGAATTTAGTCTATTTAGTACAATTAAGTTAGGTTAGTTAAAATTGAGTTAGGATAGGTTAGACTAACCTGATAAAAACGGTCTTGGTGGATCGTATGAAGAAAGATGGAGATTTCTTTCTTTGCAATATTTGGCAGATGTCGAATCCGGTCCCGGTCTCGGCGAAGGTGATGAAATTCCTGTATTAGAATTAGTTCTCAAAACTGTTGATGTCGAAACGATGAAACCAATTTGTGCCAATTTTGTCGCTTTCCTCTTTGCCGTATTTTTCTCATCAATATAAAATTGAACTTTCCCCTCCGCTCTTACGAATTCTCTCTCTAATTCTTCATTACTTCGGCTTGGCTTGTATTCCATGGGGGTTTCATTCAACAGCCTTTGGAGATCTCCAACTCCTTCGCCTTGTCTCCGATAAATGTAAACTGCCATTTTCTGACTTTCCTCTCTTTCACTTCGTTCTTCAACCGTTTTCGCAATTCCGCCCGAATTCCCAGAAGTCCCGCAAACTAAAAAGTCGGCTAATTTAATCAACAGGAGATTCACAACATGATTATAAGCATTCGTCCCGATCGGTTTTTTCTTATCCATTAAATGGGTTAAATCCTCCGGGTCCAATTTCTCAACAAGTGGAAGGGCCGTGTGGAGAAGTCGCAAAATTGTTAAAACAAGTCTTGGTGAAAGTCGCGGATCTTGGAGAAGAATTAAAAGACGCGAAATACACGGAGATTGTTTCAATATTGCTTTTCCCAGCCTTTTGTCTCTTAAGGTGTCCAGGAGGCCGAGAACGTCTTGGATTGCTTCGGTTAAACTTCGCCCGCATGATCGATAATTTGGGTGAGATTCTTCGACTTCGCCACAACTCAGTTCTGCAAGCTTCGTTGCCCGGGATAAATGATTCGTCACATTGAGGGATATCTGTACAGGGAGATCGGGAAATGTGTCCCAGTTTGGATTCACGAGATTTTTCTCAAAATCCCAAGATGCACAGCGAGCAGCCATAACTTGGAATGCGGCCCAAGCAATGGAAGAAGCTCGGTGATTGATTGACAATTCGTCGGTTTGGGTCGGAAGGATTTCTTGACCTTTTTTAAAATCTTCCATTTCAAAGGCACACAATTTGTCAAGTAAGGACAATAAACCGCTTTTGACAATAATATCCTCTTCGGATCTTAATTAGAAGGAAATAATTAAATTATAATTGATGATTGATAAATTGACATAATTAACATTAAGTTATTAATTTAATCATAATTTTCACAATAGTTAATTTTAATTAATTTAAGTATTATTGTTAATTGTTAAATAATTTACTTTTTGTATGCTACGACACACATAAGGGCGACTGTATCTCTATACAAAAGCGGATTCTTGCTGATTATTTCCACCATTGTTTTAACGATTTTTCCACAAGATTCAATTAAATCTTTTTCTAATCCACTGCAAGTCACGGTCCATAATTCGCATCCATTCTTAATAATTTTAAATAATTTAAATAAATAATAAATCAATATTTAATAATCTTACATTTAGTTAGAGAAAACAGATAACTGAAGAATACGAACATTATAATTTAACATTAAGTACATTATGTATGTGTGTAAAGTTATTGAAAGTTATTGAATATTTTTAGTTAACAAATGGGTTTGTTCAATTACTTGTAAAATCAATCCAGCAATATTGAGCAAATGGGAATTTGGATTTGCTGCAAGGATACATTTGTGAGTGTAATCAAGAGCTACCAGACGGCTTTGTGCACGTTTTTGTCTAATATTGATAGCTCCAATAAAACTGTTCATGGTAGCAAGTTGAAATGAGAAATGAACAGAGAGGAATTTGTAAACTTGTTTGATCCTTTGAATCGCCTGCTTAGAATCCAAACACAATTTTGAAGCTCCCAAATCCGATCGGACGGTCGTTGAAAGAAGATGAGAACTTTTGAGATGAAATTCTTTGACTAATTCTTCTGTCTTTTTCAGTTGTGGAATCGATTTGTCATCAACAAAAACATTCACAATGGCACTAAAACATAATTTGCTTTTTTAATAAAAATATTCATTTTGTATAAAATATACAAATATAGTATAAATGTATAGTATAATATGATTAAGTATGTATACCATACAGTACTATAGTATTTACATATACAGGGTTTACCACAAGTTGCTTTCTTTTTAAATTATTGTTTATTTAAAAAAGAAAGTAACTTATGGTCCACCCTGTATATACAGTAAATTATAAATTACTTGATGTCATTCAGGGTTTGTTTTGGATTAGTCGAATTGAAATTAAGATCACAAATAATAGCCAAATTCTCTAATTGCGTTCCAGTGTCTTTAAAATGCTGATCGTTGAAAAAAGCTTCATCAATGTTTTTCGTTCCTTCAACAATTTCCCCAACTTCGGCTATGAACCTTTGTTCAATATCAGCCAAATCCAGAAGACTTCTTAGGACAATGTCAATATAACGGAAAATAGCTTTGATTGTATCTTTGGTCAAAACTTGATCTCCATCTTCAATCTTTTTCAATATCATTTGACCCGTTAAAATCTCATCTTTCTCGTTCGCAGAATTTAATGTGAATTTGAGACAAGAGCGTAGAAATAAGTTTTCAACTTCCAATGGTCTAACAATACTCCTATATGATATACATATAAAAATATATAATATATACATACATACCTAATATGTATATTATGGTTGGTATACTTAAGTAATATGTAATACATATACATACTTAAGTAAACATTAATCACATTAACTTAAATGTAATTACTTAACAGTTTAAATAATTTTATTATTAAATAATTAACCGAAGGCTTTCACGAATTTTTGGTCCAGTAAGTCCTGCAATTTTACGTAAATTTCCGATTTCTTCACTTGTATAAATCGATGAAGCCAATTCGACATTATTTGACCATTTTAGTCTGCCAATGTGAATGTTTAATTAAATAAGTAATTTATACTTAAATAAGTAATTAGCTATACTAATATAAGCAATTAAGCTAATACTAATATATGAGTAATTATATTTAAATAAGTAACTATGTTTAAAATGATAAAAGTTAAAATCATACATTGTCTAGTGATTTAAATTAATTTATGAAAACTTTACGATTGGATAAATGGGATTTTGAATATGAGCCCAGAATCAGTTTCTGGTTTTGACACTTTCAAGTCCCCGTCATAAAGCGAGTTGAGAAGAACATTAAGAGCTCCGTTTGATGCCAGTGACAATTTGGTCACAAGGAGATTCGTTCTTGGAATATTTAACCTCCGTTCTTCTCCATTCAACTTCTCGTAATCCCCATTATGAAAATAAGGAACAATTGTGATTTGATAACCCCAAAATGCTTTTTCGGGTGTTGCGTGTTCTCTCCCGCTTTTCATTTCAAATGAAATATTGACGGTGTCTCCGTCAACTCTCAATAATTCTTTAGTCCACCCGGGAATGAACGAACCACGTGTTCCAACTCCATAATAATTCCCGCCAAATTCAACAATTTTCTTTCCATTTCCGGTCGTGATTGTAAGTCGATCGTATTCATATTGGGATGCACAAAGGGGGTTGAACTTTAAATATAATCGTTTGGCATGGGGAATCGTCACGGTTTCTTTTCCACGATGAGCTTCGCGAAGTGGATGGCAAGTTTCAACAATTCTGCTCAAATCCCAAATTGAGGGTCTTTCAATTACATTGGCCCAATCTTCCCCAAGACGATTGTCATCACTTTGTTCAAATAATCTTCCGTTGATCTTTTATTAAAAATAGTTAATTATTAATATGATTATTTTAATGATTAAATTAATAATATTCTTGAGATTAAAATACATTAACACGTTAATTAAAAGTATGTTTTACATGGGATAAAATAATGCTGAGTTTAATGACATCTTCAGCAAGGGAAGTTGAGACTTTGAATGAAGGAAAGTTTTCAATGTTTAAAACTGCAAGGATTTGTGGAGTGCTTTGAGCCAAAATTGTTGATTTTAAAATCAAATCGACACCTTTAAATGAAATTTAAAAATTTAACTGTAATTAAAAGCTTAACTTTTATTAAAATTTCAATAATTAAAATATATTTACATAATGAATAATGATTTTTAATTATTGTAAGAATATTAGAGTTTGCATTACAATAGAGGAAATCATAAGTTGGATTTTGTTTATTTGACAAGAATTGTGAAACTTTTTCCAAAAGCACACAAGAAGCTTTTAAAACTTCTCTAGTTGTTTGGAGAAATTCTTCGTCATACATTGAAACTTCATCTCTGGGTTGAATCACATTGGAACGTAATAAATTATTAACGACAGAGTTAACATACTTTATTAAAACTGTTACTTTCTGAAAACAGCATTAAAAATAATTAACTATAATAATTACTATTAGTTAGTTAATTGATCATTTGATAAAATTAATAAAATTATTGTAATTTGTAAAATTAAATAATGTTAGTTAATGTACAGGAAAATCTTGATGAATTTTGGTCAATAAAGATTGATCTTTTTCAATATTATCAAAAATGATTTGACATTCATCATTCGAATCCTTAAGAATTCTCCCAATAATTGAAAATCCTAAAATGTAATTCCAACTATGGGGAAGAATCAACCCGGGAGAATTGAGATGCGTTGTGAATTTTTGAAGTGTCAAATTCCGAATTTTCTTCAGGAAATGGACATTAAACTTAAAGCGAAAAAAATTTGTTTTGATCTCCTTTTTAATAATTTCCGTTCCATCAATCATGTTGTACAATTGAGAGAAGAAATCAATTCGACTTTCTTGACCAACATTCAGTATTGTAAAAATCTTAAGGAAAATCTCAGACACCAAATCTTCAATAACTTCCCTTGTGCTTTCCCTAACATTAATAATAATTGCAAAAATTAATTAACTTTAATAATAATAGCAAAATTTAATTGACAATTAATAAATATTTATATTTAATCTCAATTAAATTCCATACTTTAAATTTTCATATATTGATCCTAAGCTCAACATTGAAAGTGAAACATTTTCTAAATCCAAAACTGCATTAGTGAGATCTCCATTGTGGAAATCTTCCTCTTTCAGACCAAGTACAAGCGACTGTAAAAAATTTAATAAAAATGGTCAAATTAACTATAATTTAAAATAAAATATTAACCACAATTTAAAATATCATAATTTAAAATTTAACCATAATTTGCATAAGTGTATTAACCTTTAGGACATAAAAGAAAGAAATGAGTTCTTCTTCAGTAAATTCCACAAGGAATGTTTTAAGGGTTTGACTGACGAGGAATAATGCTTCTGAATCAAATCCCATTTTCTCTCCTCTTGCATTTGGGTAATGAAGTGAAATGGCTGAGACATGTGCAAGAAGTCGATCGAGAACAGATCTGGACGAAATATTATTTCCCCTATTCGGATCTTCATTCTCATTGAGGGCAAATAAAGGAAGATTTTGTTTTTGGTATTCTGGCGGATAAAATCCAGGACATTTCCAAGCGTCCACGTAATCTCCATTATTTAACCAAATTACATGATTTGTCCCATCATAAGTCCCACCCATTTGGCCAATAACAGCTCCTCTGTAAAAACTACAATTCTCGTTTACAAAACTCACGTTCTGCTTGGAATAAATAACTTTGGATCCTAAAAGGCCGATGTGAAGTTGCCAGCCAAATACTAAAAGAAAAGAAATTACCAAATCGATTAATAAAATTTTCTCTGATCTCTGATTTTTTTAAATTTTTAATTAATTTTAATTTTTAATTAATTTTAATTAATTTAATTTATATTACATTTTGGTGGATTTGTTGGAGCAAATGGACCGAAAGATCTTTGAGTAGAAAAGTTTTGTAAAAGGATTGTCACATAATTCCCATTTGTGTACATCGGAGCGTGAAGGAGAGATTTGAACGGGAGACCGAGGGAGGTTGGATAGTTTTCAATTGTGTCATCGGAAATTGTCGTTGTTGGTGACGGGGTCGGATTGGGTTGACCCATAAATCCACTTAAAAGCGTTGAAATTCGAATTGATCTCGAACGCAGTGAACTTTCTCCAGTTGTGGTGATTTCATTACGTCCCACGTTCAACCCAACGAATTCTTCCTTTCTTGTGAGAAGAATTCTCGGTTGAGTCGAAACAACAAACATTCGTCCTTTTTCGCGTTTTTCCAATTTCCACACGTCTAAATAAATTTGGACCTTTGGAGGATCTAAAATAAATAAATAAATTTAAATATTTTAACATTCACCAAACATTAACATATTACATAAAGATAAAGTATCGTATATTTAATATTTTTTGAGTATTTAATATAACTGTTATTTAATATTTAAATACCGCCGCCTTTGTCATTTGGTTTCTCAGGTGGATATTGACCCCTTAAATAATAAATTAAATGTCCGTCCGATGCAAGGCCCAAAGTTACAGCGATTGTGTCAAGAAATAAAGAAGGATCTCCAAAAATCACGCCGTCTTCTTCCAATGTCTCTGTATTGAGATATTTCCCCAAAATGAACTCAGGTGGTTCAAGAACATTGGGAATTTTCTCGTTCAATTTGTCAAGGATTTGACCTCTGTTCATTTTAAAATAACATTAGCTCAAGATTTAGTTTAACATATCATTAGTTTAAGCATTTAATTAAAAGTCTTCTATAAGTCTCCTATATGATTTTAATTACAAATTAGAGAATTAGTTTCTTTAAACACCTTATAATGAGTAGTTCATTTGCATAAATTAAATGCCCAGCTTCGATCGAATCGTTTTTGGCGTAAACCCATCCTTTAACTGTTTCACTTTTAGCAATGCCAGAACCAATTTTTGCAATTCCTATCAAATTAAATATTTAAGTTTCATATATAATTTACTTATACTGTTAATTAATATTAATCTCAAGTCAAATCTTTTCAAAACTTTCTAACCTACCTATCCTAACCTAACTATTATTATAAAACATCTCACCTTTCCCTTTAGGTCCAGTCATATACAAATAAGAACCATCCGTTGCTATAAAATGTTTAATAATTTCATCCGGTGCATTTGAATTTCTTCGATTTGAATCTGGTGGACCTTCAACTTGATTGACCAAAAGGTCATTGTAAGGGAAAGAAAAAAGGAAATTGTTTCCGGTGATGGTCGAAGGTTCTCCGATTTTTTCTTTCATTGTTTTTAAATTGTCAAGAATGTTTCGCACTGGCAATAAAAGATCTTTTTCTACTTCCTTGATTAATTTAATTGTTTTGAAAAAGGATGAAACATTTCCGCGTGCACATGCAAGTGCCACTAAAGTTGAAACTCCCAAAGACTCAAATTCATCTCCTTTTTTCTTTCTGACCCAATCGCACAAAAGATCTTCCAGACCATCCAAAGGGGTCAACATCTCACCACTTAAAATCGTCTTAGGATTTGAAAGCATTTCGAGTAATAATTTAGTAGTTCTTGAAGTCACACGATCATCCTAATTAAAATAAAATTAAAAAACCTCAGTCTTAAATAGTTGAAATTAAATTAATTACAAATAGTTAATTAAATTGATTAAAATAATTAAAACAAATGATTAAAAATCATATCAATAATGAAATTGATTAGAATTAAAATCAATAATAAAATCGATTAAAATTCAAGTTAATTATTGTTATATTAATTATTTTTTCATACAATATCAGCTTGAGATTCCAACATGGGAATTATAAGGAGGAGGGCAAGTTTAAAATGATCATCATTCGGTTGTGAAATTTGCGATCCCTCGAGCAATTCTTCTTCATTAATTGAATTTTCAAGGGCGTTGACCTCCTTCTCGTTCTTATATTTCCATTTCCACATTTCTCTCAAGTAATTGACATTAAACTCCATTCCCAATCGGGCTTTGTAAGTATTTCTTGAAGCGAGATGGAAAATTCTTCCCGAAAGTTCCTCGGTCGATCCCGCCCCCACAGTCAAGAGATTTTCGGATGTGTAGCCCAACGGATTTCTTTCAACCGGCGGGGAAATCAACTCAATGGAACGAAGTTCGCCATCTCCGATGTGGATTGATTCCTCTTCTAAATAATTCCAACGACTTTCATCTTCACCCGAATGAAATGCGGGGAAATTGTTTGGATTGTTCGTTGGATTGTTCATCATTCTGAAACAAAAATTAATATTTTAGCTTAAATTATTCATTCATCATTGTAGTATTTTTAGTTAATTGCAGAATTAAAATTTTTGAAATTTTGTCATTGTAATTATTGGTCATTAACTAACCTTTAATTAAAGCCCTTTGGGGGTATTCTAGATTAAGCACTTAAGATCAAAACAATGTTTACTAATGGTAAAGAGTTGTATTTCAATGAATTTCAATTTTTCATTCACTTTCAAAATGAATCTTTTAAAAATGATTCAAACGTGGAAGTTTTAATTTTTTGTTAAAAATTCTCCTGGACAATTTTATGTCATTGGATTATAATTAAAATCTCATCGATCTTTTAAATCATTTACGACAACGAGGACGGTGGATAAATTGCATGGAGCTGAGTCGACGGTCGAGGACGAGAATAAATGTAGAGTATTTACACAGAGTGACATAATTGTAAGAATCAGAGGTAGCATACTTAATGTTAATAATGTAAGTCCCCTATACAAAAACAGTTAAATACACTATTGTGTATGTATGGAAGTTTATTTGATATTTATTGTCGCATAGAATTTGTATGTTAAATGTGCTATATTTGTCCTGCATTGAAAAATTAATAAGGAAAAGCCGGACGGACGAATTTATTTGACTGGATGCCATTTCCCATTCAAATAATATTATTATAATATTATTTTAGTATAACTTTAATATGGTTTAATCAATAATGTTCATTATCATTCATGTCTTGTAATTTTCGGTCTTTAAAGTGTAAATGGATTACAATGAAATTATTCTGTTGAGTTTAAAAGGAGAAAGTTCGGATCAAATTCGGGTTATTACTTTTAAAGGCCCAGCGGAATATATGAACTCAATATCTCTTGTTGTTAATAAATATATCGCATTCCAATAGTCCCTCAAAAGCTAAAATAGTTTAAATATATAGTAAGATATTCAGAGATGAAATGTATGTAAATAATTGAGTGGAATTGTGGAGAAAGTTCGCTTCCATTTAACATGTATAAACTTAAATTCACGAATTAAATATACATATTATATATAAGTATCATAAATACCATATATTTATGTATGGTAAGAAATACGTACTTATAAATTATATATGTAAGATTATACATTATACATACACATAAAATATGTATAATTACTGTTACTGACTATATAAGCACAAAGGATATATATATTGTATAATTAAAATTACTGCATCATTTTAATAATAGTCACGTTCTAGACTTCATCATTTAACAATTAACAAAGATGAGACTTTAACTAACTAACTAACTTTAATAAAAATTGTAGCGTTAAATAAGGAGACCTAATATAAATAATAATTACAATTTAGTTAATTATTAACATAATTGTTTGATAATTATCATATGGTAGTTTTATAAATACTGATAACTGATAGGATTTTTTTTCTTATCGATTAGTTTTACTGTTAATTGAGAGAAATTCTTTATTGAACATTCCTAATAAAAGTAGAGATAAAGGTGAAGAAGATCTTTATTAAATATTCAAGCACTTTCTGGCAACGTGTGAGTTGGTTGGATTGCCTTTGGCATTTGCAATTACTTCTTTTAGCTCCTTTCTTTCCATCATTTTTTGTAAGTTACAATTTCCATCCTAACTTAATCTTGAATTCTTTTTTAAACTACGAAAAACAACACCTTTGTATTCTGTGATTCGAATTTATAACAGTAACGTATAAATGCAAATAGTTGTACAATAATTTCTTCAATTTAAATTCCAGACAGACAGTTGAAAATAAATACACAAATATGTACAAATGTACACTCATTGTTAGGAGTAAATATGATATTATGTCAAATTAAAAATATTAACTTTTAATTTTTAATCCTAAATTTGATCGGATTAGAAGTATAATTTTACTGACATCATTTTAAGAGCAAATTCTCCATCAAGTCTATGAGAAAAGTTGGAAGCTTCGTCCAAGTACCAAATGATGATTTTATAGAAAAGATGTTCAGAGTGTTCAGAGCAAGCGTGGTTTTAAGAGAAACCCGAATTTCTTTCCTTTTCCATCTTCATTCCTTTCTTTGTTGTCTTCCCATTCACACTCAAAATATTATTGGAATAGAAACGTAAGCGTAGACGCCTTCGAAGAAGATCTGTGAAGAAGTTGGTTTAACTTGTCTTTTTACTAAAACTTCACTTTTATTATCTCGCTCCATTTTTTATTGTTAGTAATTGTCTTTGTTGGATTAGCAGAATGGAAGAAGAAGAAATATTCCATTGGGAAATCATGACGAACAAGACGACAGAAGCCCCAATGGAATGGAACGAAGTTCCGTCCTCAACTTGGTTGATCATTTGGATCTATTTTATAATTTTTCTCTTCTCCACCGTTGGGAATCTGTTTGTGTTCATCTCAGTGTCAGTGGCGTTGAGGAAAAAGTCGTCACCAATGAATCGTCTCATTGCACATCTTTCCCTGGCGGATCTCATCGTCGTCTCCACAGTGTCCTTAACGGAAATTTTTTGGAGAATTACGATATCATGGAAAGCTGGAAATGTTATGTGTAAGGAATATTTGACAAAATATACTCTGTACGTCTCTACTGTATTCTAATAGGTATATATAGGGTGGACCACAAGTTGCTTTCTTTTTTAAGTAAACAATCGTATATAAAATAAAGCAACTTTCGGCCCACTATGTAGAGTATGTATGGTACATGGTATGTTAATACTAAATACATACTCAAACATAGACTATACAATATTACTAAATATGTAATTTCATACCTGTATAATATTATTATACATTGTATTGGCTATGTAATGACCTTATGACCTTTTGACTTATAACACTCAATCAAAAGTTTAATTTAAAAATAATTCAATTAAACTGTAAATACCTTAAGCATTACATCAATATCAGGACAAATTCATTTTTGATGTTATTAAACATTTTAAGTGAGAAAATAATAGGAGAAATGATATTAAACATAAAATAAGTATGGATAACATATAAATATACAATACCATGCATAACATAGAGAATATGATATGTATGTATGAGAATATCAAGGTATTGGACACAAATTCCGCTAACTACAAAATCTGAATAAGGTGAAGAGTCTTAAATTTCATTTCACAAAAATTTAATATTCTTTCAAAGAGAAGAAGAAGGACGAGGAAAAAGAAGAAGAAAGAAGAAGAGTCTTGTTGAACAATGAAGTGCCTACTTGTAGTTTAAACCCGGCATTTAATACTTTTTCTAAGAGGCTCTGGATTTCTATTTAGTTTAATAAGAGCAAAATAATAATGTTAGAACGAGATGAAAGAAAAAGGGATCATCTTTCTTTCATCGGATGAAAAGATTTTGGCAAAGTAGGCTTTTTATCTTCTTTTTAAAATTAGCTAGACTTTAGTTTTTACCCTCACGGTTTTTATTTTGTACATACTATTAGACTAATACTAAATATCATCATTACAGAATGTTCATCATCTAAATAGCTGCTACATAGTCTACTTGAGATTACTAACTAGTGAATAAAGAGGACTATAAAGAAATTAACAATTTAGTTGAAGACTATTAACTAATGGGACTTGTACAGTTTAGATATAATTATTTGTTTTTCATTACAGGCAAAGGAGTTCATTTCTTGAAGGCATTTGCCCTTTACCTTTCTTCATTTATAATTGTTTCCATTACATTGGACCGATATTGGGCCATCATTCATCCGCTTTCTTCATTAACGTCCACAAAAAGAACAACTCATTTGCTCACAGCTGCTTGGACATTTGCGGTCGTTTGTGCAATTCCTCAAGTAACATTTTATAACTCATTTTATTATTCTTAAATTATTTCATACAATGAATATGATATAATAAATATCATATATGAGTTATATGACATAATAAATGTCTTTCCCTTCTTGACTTGAATTATCCAAGTAATAATTTTAAGTTTTTTCCTATAAAAACTTGTACATTAAGTTAACGTTTAACGTGATACTAATCCTTTTTGTATTATTATTTATTTGGAACAATTCCAATGAAAAGATTTATTTCTTTTTCATATTGTAAATGTTGTGAGATTTAATGAGTCGTTAAGCATTTATTTTCATGATTTAACTAATTGACTTTTAACTAACTGACTGACATTGAGTATTATAGTTATAGTTTGAATGATCAGTGATCATTATTGTAAGTCTAGACGTCTGGAGTTAATGAGGTTGATGGAATTCAATAGAATTAGGTAAACGTATTAAAAATGTGTTTTTGACTCTTTGTTGTTTTACTGTATTGAAGATGTTCGTGTTTGCACTTGAAGTTCATCCCATCTTTCCTGAGTTTGAGCAATGTATGAGCGCTGCAATGGGAGATTCATTGGAAGTTGCAAACCACATCTTTTCTCTCTCCATCATTTACTTCATCCCACTCGTGGCAATTATCTTCTGTTACACGGGAATCATTTGGAAGATTTGGAGAAAGGGAAAGCGATCAAATAACAGTTACTTAAATTAATACACTAAATAATCAATATTACGACCATTACTATACGCACGCTTTACTCATTTTTTTCTATTTATGTATAGAATGTACACATACACACATGTATAAGCTATGTATTTTATGATTTCTTATGTACTATGTACAAATACAAACATGAATAATTTTCACTTACAAATTGCATTGTTTATATTGTACCCTAATCCCCCGCAAGGTAGCCGCCCTCGCATAACCCGCAGGATGAATTATCCGAAATAAATGGAAGTGATGATGTAGAAGCCGCCCTCGCCCATAAGCCGCATAAACTACTTACATGATAAATCATGTCAGTCTTGTCAAGTTTAACTATGAATTTGTAAATACAATGTTTATAAATTTAATTCCCATTTATAAGCCGCCCTCGCATATAAATCGCTCTGTTACCTCTAAATTTCACTTATAAGCCGCGGCTACCTTGCGGGAGATTAGGGTACTTACCTATAAGTATACTTTAGCTTATTTTTATATTTTATTCGGAAATGGCTATATGGAAATAGCTCACAGAGCTTCAAAGGGCTTTTTGCCTTTTTCTATTTTTCACCCGGAGACTTTTAATTAAAAACCTGAATCTTCCTTTGTTCATTTTTAATATCGATGATAAAGTTGAAACATTGGTACATAAATAACTAAAAGCTTATGGTATAGGTAAATATACGAAAGTATAAATAAAAGAGAAATATTTGATCAAAATTCAACCTGACAAGGGAAAATATTTTTCAAGTATAAAAGTGTGAAAAAGTTGATTGTTTTTTGAAAGATGATTTAAAAGTACAATTCCTATAAGTTAACATACGAATACTCGTACAAATATAAATATATATTATAATACATCTATCTTTCAGTAAACTTGGAATAGTTTAAATTTTTTATGAAAAATTCTGAATTGAAATATCTAGGCAAATGTTTGTAGAACACTTTTACATATTGTACAATATTTGCAATGCATAACTAATCCAAATACAAATGTACAGATATGTTTACACACCCACTGCCATGTAATATTACATTATAATGCGACCATATTGCTATCCTGGATCTTCTTTTATTTACACTGTTTTGTCAAATATAGCCAATGCAAACAGACGGGATGGGACAAGAAATGAAAACGGAGATCAAATCAATTTAAGACGAGTTGGATCAAGCGTGTCGAATATTCAAAAAGCTCGTAATAGAACAATAACATTGACATTTGTCATTGTCGTTGTTTTCCTCATTTGTTGGTCGCCGTAAGTTGGAAATTGAAAAATACATTTTAACTAAATTCATTTAATCTACATTAAATTATTTAATTTATTTGTAAGACATATTTTAATAAAATTCTGATTTTTTCATTCTTGCATTCTTAGATATGTTTTCATCATGCTTTGGTAAGAATTTTAATCTGAATAATCAACTTATTTAGCCCATTATATTAGGCCCATATTATGTCTGCATAAGTTATGAGTTATATTATATATGTTACGTATAATGTATTGTTTTGTATTGGTATTTATGAAAGTGGTTGACCTTTAGGTTTTCAATCAGCAAAGAATCTGCAAGATCATCGAATCCAATAGTGAATGAATTGATATTTGTTATGGCCATAGCCAACACTTTGGCTGATCCGATTGTCTACGGATTATTCTCAATTTTCTCAATGAGACGAAAACGAAATTTCAATTCTGCAACATCAACCATGATGACTAGAAAATCTTCATTTGTTATAAACGACAGGAACAAACATGGCGAGTCCAATGTGTAATACTTACATATAATACATACATAAGTATACTAAATACATAAATATATTATGTCACTTTTTATATTCAAACTCTGTATTCTAATATATACTGTATATCTGCCAATTCTAATGTCAATATTTATTATTATTTTACAATTTCATATATAAGTAGGTAATGAGTTTTATGAGCATGAAAATGAAACAATTAATATAATAAACAATTTTAATTACTTAAAGTATACAAAAATCTTTTCAATTACAATTGAACAATACAATTAAGAGTTAAGTTAAAATTAATAAAAAATGAAAATGTGAGCAAAATTCTTAAAGGTGAATAAAAGCAATATTTATATTAAAATATATTAAAAATAAAAGGTCGAGAGATAAAAACTATTTAATAAAGTTTTCTATTCATCATAGGCGTTGTTCACATTCCCGCTCTTTGTCATTTTCATTTCTTCGTTATGATTCTCTTCATTTTTCTTCCTTGGCTTGTAAGTGTACGCGAAAGCGGCGAAGATCAAAATATCAATTGCCATTAATCCAGCAAATAGGAAAAACTCCTTTGACTGTAAAATTAAAGTTGAAATTAAAGTTTTTTAAATTAAAGTTTACTTCAGCAATAATTAAATAGAGTTGGAATAAAATTGGATTTTTCTTAAGTGTCAGTAATTGAATAATTTACTTGTTCAGCAAAGAATTTTGCTTCAACTACTATAATGACAATTAAATTTCCAATTCCAACAGTTAGGAGCCATGCTGATTGTACGACGGATTTCATTGACGCAGGAGCCTAATTAAAAAAGTTTAAATTGAAAAGTATTAAATACAGACTTTATATAGATATACAAGATATCTACAGTATCTTATACGTTATATACCCATATGGTATATATTTAAATATTTTCACCTCTTGATATGCAAATTCCAGTCCAGTAATTGAAAACATTATTTCTCCAGCCGTTATAATGATATATTGAGGAAACAACCAAACCATGTGGATTGAATTTGGCTCTGTTAATGTCAGAAGCGCAATGTGAATATGAGGATTGGACGAAGTGGACGAAGAATCCATAGTTAAAGTTAATCCATAACTCCCTCCAGCCTTCACGCTCTCTTCACCTATTTTAAATGTCGTTCCGTTCTTTCCGCTCATCAAGTAAATGTTATATCTGGAGGGAACAATTAGCAAACGGGTTGGGTTAGACTACACAATTTAGGAGATTTTGATATAAAATATATCTTAAAATATTTTGACATTGGAAGATTCAATATGATATTCAAGAATTCTTATATAATTCATTTAAAATTCATGTTTCGCTCAGATAAATTAATTTCTTACTTATCGGCTTCCATTGGCATAGCCTTTGAGTCATAAGTCAATGTATTCAATTGAGCAGTATAGGAATAATATGAACTATTAAAAATGATTGAGATGTTTCCTCCAAGTTTTTCTAATCCATAATGAATAACTCTGTAATTAATAAATTTATATTAAATTAACATTTGATAAATTTATGTTTTAAATTTAATTATTTGTACAATTAATGTAATTTACCTTATTTTTGGCAATCCATTTGGATGTTTTTCTAATTCTTCTGGACTTGATGGTTGATATACGGCAATTTTACTTCGATCTTCTGAATATCCAATCAAGATAGATGTAGCCTATAGAATTAATTAAGAAGTTAATTAAGTTTTCTAATAAACTATTAAATTTTTTTGATTTATCAGTAATGATAATGATAAAAGTTCAAACGAAAACCTCAGTCATAATTAATAACATAGTTTAATGTTTATATATTAATGTATTGTATGGTATATACATAAATATATAAATGGTATGTATGTATTATGTATCACGTACGTTTTTCGATTTTGAATTAATATTGAATTTTTGAGATTGAAATTGATCACAAGTTTGAAATTGAGTTCCGTTTCTTGAATCCATTCGAGCAATTGAAATTGACGTTTCATAACTTTTAGTTTCAACATTTGAAAGAAGAAAGTTTTGATATGAATCCAATTCTTTTGTTTCGCCATTCACCATAAGTTCAACATTGCACGGGAGCGTGTTGACAAAATTGAGACTTGATTTATTCTCGTGTAATTCAACCGCATAAGTTTTCTTTAATCAGATATAAATAAAGTTTTTTTCGATTTTTTAACAATCTTTAATAGGATTAATAAAGTTAATATTTAATTAATTAAATTTTAATTAATAATTGTCATTTACTTCCAAACTCAATTCCAGAATTCCAGACACCACAAATGCCAGACCGGAAAGCGCCATTCCAACAGCCATTCTTTGAAGTGGTTTCTTCAACAATCGACATTTACCAAGAAGTGGATAAACTACTTTGTCAAAGATCGGAATGAACATTAAAATAAGCAATGGATTGATCACCTATAAAATTTAAAAAAACATTTTAATGACAAATGCTGTAATATTTAAATATAAACCAATTCTCATTAGTGTCATTAATTCATTAATCATCATTAGGAATCGTCATTAAAAATATACTGTATATATATTTTTACTTGGAATTGATCTGGTTTAATTGTATAAAAACCAGGAATAACACCATTCAAGTTGGTTGCTTGAATTGTCCATCTTGAGCCCTGAATAGTCATTAAATATCAATTAAAATTAAACATTAATTAAGATTAATTTAATTATACTTTAAGTAAAACTTTGTTAAAACATTACTTGTTGATCAAAGAGAGTCCAAAAGAGGGGCAGAGGAATGTAAACAAACAAAACTCCCAAAAGGGCCTTGATATCTTCGATGAAATTCTTTTCGTATTTTTCTTCCGCGTGGTCAAGCCAATGTTCCTTTGCCGTTCCCGACCAACTCCACTTTCTCTTCACTGCGCACTTAAGGGATACAAACAACTCATTTCAGCGACCTCATTTCGGATCAATGGATTTAAAAGCCTTTTAAAGACACCGTCTGCCCTTTTCCAATTTAAGCCAACAAGCTCAATTTACCAGAATTTGTAACCAGGATTTGTAAGCAGAACTCGTAAGTACAAAAGACCCATCAGCAAGAAAATTAAATATTTACAAATAGACTGAAACAGAGCCAGACACTTTTCATTTTCTAAATAAGGAAAGCCGACATTTTGGCATGACATTTGAGAAATGCCAACAATGCATTCTTACATGTATCATATGAGTAGTCATATGAGTACAATAATATAACATATGATACATACAGTCATACAGTAATATTAGTAATATTGTATTTTGTATTGTATTTATATTGTGTGGGTGTATTTAGTCAATGCATAATAGATGTCTTCATTTGATAAGTAGTTCACAGAAAGAGCTTAAGAAATAAAGGATTTCAAATCTTGATAGATTTGATCTTAAAAGCTTCTTTTGGTAATTTCTACTAGGAATAAACTAGGATAAATAGGATATGTATTAACAATTGGTTGGTTCATTTATTTTGAAAGTGAAAATATGTACATACAGATAAATATAAATAAGGGGCGAAAACGAATTTAATTAATTAGATATAAAAAGCACTGAAGCCTTACCGAAATACATCCAATAACTCTCATAAGAATATTTCCATTCCCGTCCAGTTTTCGGATTATATACCTGGGCTTCCCAATCAAAAAGATGGCTACGAGAAAAAAGCATTTGTAGCATCAAATTAGTATTATTAGCATTATTAGCTTTAATATTTACTTAATGTTAGTTTTATTAGCTTTATTGGTTAATGTTAGTTGAGTTAGTTTAATTAATTACAGAGTAGTTTAACTAATTAATGCTAATTATTATTGGCGCGTTTAATAGAACAAACTACGCGTTATTTTAGAGAGGTTAAGTTCAAAGGTATTATGAAATGAGAAGGAGCTTCAACTCTCATTGTCATTGAGATCGTGTGAAAGAATGAAGTTTTTCAACTCATCTCGTTTCTGAATTTACTTCGTATGACGGTATGAGTTTACTTTACAAGTACCATACAGACAATGTATGAAACTTTGTATAAAAGTTAAGTGTAACTACAGAATGGAAGTCATTGGAACTCAGAAGTCACTTGGCCTATAAAGAGAGAATTTGCAAGAGGCTTTGACTTTGCAAAGTAGGTCTTGTTAGACGAAGGCTAAAAAACAATGCAAATTCTCATTTTCTGGGCCAACAAAGGCAGAAATGCATCTATAAATTTGATTGGACAAGGGATCTTAAAGTGATTATGGTTAGTTTTCTCATTTATAACACATTTCCCTTATCTGTCCCCTTCATCTTACAATTGATCTTCTTTTACGAATACCATGTATACTATATGGTATACAGTGTATGGTATATATTATACTATACATACAATATACGATACATTACATACATGGTTAGGAGTTGTAGTTAGTGAATGTTGTAAAAGAGAAAAAGTTCATTGGTTAATAATACCAAATAGCTGAAGCATTTTTTAGATTCTTGCAATTTAATTATGAAATATTAAAAGAAAAGTTTGTCTTTAGAGAAGCAATTTTGAAAGTAATTACGACCAAAAGTTTTGTATTTCAAAACGTGCTCACAATGATACATTTCCCGACTTTCAATAGAACATTTCCTTCTGATGGCCTGATCGTATACTTCTTTTTCCCGAGGAGGAAGATGACTAGTTTAATTATATATTAGTATTATTCATACAACTCTAATAAAAAATAGTTAGAAACAAAATAATACAAATTGTAATTTTATATTAACTCATTTGCTGAACTGAATAATTAAATTGACCTTATACTGTATTATATTTATTATTATTTAACTATATTAACTTATTGTTATAATTATTAATTAAAATTTCCTTACCTAGAGCTACAATCATGAGTCCTGCAGGGACCGAGAAAGCAACCGGAAAACATCCTGTCTTTTGATTGCATTGAATATCGTTCCTAAAGATCGGAGTCACAACGGTAGAAATCAGCGAACCAGCGTTGATAGAAAAATAAAAGACGGAGAAAAATTCTTTTAAATGATTTTCTTGTTCTGGGAGTTTGAATTGATCTCCACCAAATGCAGCAACACAAGGCTAAACATAAATAGTAATTTAAGGTTAACATTGTTAAGTTAACTTTTAATTAACATTAAGGTATTCGACATTCTGACAACTACCTTGATTCCTCCCGTTCCAAGAGCAATGAGTCCAAGTCCCAACAAGCTGAATGGTCTGTTAATGACATGTTAAATATCATTCAATTATGCGAACTGATGCTCAATAATAAATAATGTATCCGGTTTAAGAGAAGTAAACGTAATTGTTATAAACAGGATAATTATCCTGTTACATTGAATTATGATGCTTAAAAGTATATAGACCCATTTTAAATGGATTCACTTTAGATTTCATGTTAAATATAGTGTTATAACTATTATTGTAATAGGCAATGAATTTTAGGAAAAAGTAACGAATGGTTTTTTGTTTACACTTGAGGAATTTTGAGTTGTTCAACGGAAGCGAGTGAGAGTAAAATATTCCCCGACACGTACACAACTGACAGGTAAAAGATCGTTCTGAAATAGGAATTAACATCATTGTGAACATTAACCAGGTAGGAGAATTTACAGTCTAATAATATTTAATGTTACTAAAATGGTAACAAGGTACTCAGAAATTCATAAATTCATATTGAATGCATAAATATATTGGTACATAAATATATATTTTAATATACAAGCATTTTCAATTTATGTAATGCATTCACAATAACGATAAATGTCAATGCTTTCCATATGTATCGCTATTTCGCTATTCATAAATTTTGTATGAAACATGTGAAAATGAAATAAACATTTAAAATATTTTAAGATCCAAAATGTAATATAGTATACCGTACCGTAGCACAGTACACATAATGTACCATATATTTATGTATATATTGTATACATTCCTAAATTCATATTGAATCTTAAACTGTTTACTAATAAAGCAATTAATTAGTAAAAGTAATTAAGACATTAAATCGTACTTGAATTTTCCAATGTAAGAATCGGCCAAAATAGCTCCAATAATTGGTGTAAAATAACATAACATTGAGAATGCATGATAAATCAACGTCGCATCGTCTTTGTTGAATGTGAGAATGTCGATGAGGTAGATGGTGAGAACGGCTGAAATTATTAATATAGAAATTATTAATAAAATTATACGTCAACCCCATTCAAAGAGACACCGTTGTGGAATTGAGAAAAGAGACACATACTTTTAATACATTACTTTTCCCTTCTAACCCAAATTCTACCTTTATTTTAATACCTGTGCTTAACCTCTGCTTAAATACATATAAATACATATAAGTACACCTGTAAGCTTTCATATTAAAATATGTGTATGTGTGTATTTATATAAGTATAGTAAAATAGATATGAACATTCCACAGCCTCAATAATTCCCTATTGTTTTTCTATTGATAGATCAACTAGCTTTTAAGTTATTCTTTTATTCTTAATTCCTATCCAAAATGCATTAAGGCTTAAATGCTTAACTAAACATGAATTGGTAATCAGTCAAAGTTTCTCTTAAACAATTATAAAGCTTGTAATTGATAAATTGATATTCCCAACAAGCTTCATATTTTCTGACTACGTTTTAATACCATAGGTCAATTCACGCATAGTATCAATTCATCAATCAGCGATTACAAAGATATATTACATACCTATTAGTATTTGTATATAATTTATATAATCCAAGTTGAATTTATCTACATTAACAATTATAGAAGGTATATTTTATGCAAACTAAAAAGACCTATTGACTTATGGTTGGTACATAAGAAATTAGAAATTTTAACTGCCATTTTGAATCTACACGTGTAATTACGACTAAGGTTTATATCTGTATTTATATTTATTTGAAAAGGTAAAAGGATAATTGGTTTAATATTTCAAATTTGAATATTTACAGGTAAAATGAGATACTCATGAACACATTTAAAAATTAAATATTCATTGGATGTGAATTTAACGACAAGTTTAAGCAACATTACCTTTCATGCCATAATAAGAGAAACGTTCACAGAACTCATTAGCGATGATGTAAAACACCGATTTAGGATAAGGAAGTTTCTAAAATAAAAAAGTTCAAATAAGGATCAATAATTTCCCTGTACAATAACTAACATTAAATACACATAAAATAAACTGTTAATGTAAATATTGCAAATGTGTTAATGCTATTAAACACTAAAACAATCATAATTCCAAATTAAAAATTATCATTCAATTAAATACTACATTTAATACATTACATCTAATAATATTACTGATGTCAAAATTTGTAAAATAATTATTTAAATAAACTTACTTCAACCACCATCTTGATTTTTTAAAAATTAAACACTTAATAAAAAAATTCACTTTAATTAATCAGAGATCCATTAAATTATTTAATCCATTTTCCATAGTCGATACTCATTCTGATATTCTTAGTCTTGGGTTAAAAAAATAACGATTATCACAACACAAATCCTACACTGTAATTTAAACAGAAAAATATTTCCGAAAGATATTTTTGTACAGTAATTAGTTAATTAGTTGGGTTAATTAGAAAATTGGTCTTATGACTTTCTGTATAACTTCACTGCCAAATGTTGAATGCAGAAAGTGTCTGTATATTAAAGATGGTTTTCCACCTGCTTTGGTTTTCCCTTAATTGCCTTCAACGGCTTGAACCAATGGAGATGTTTATTTATGTATTCCACACTTGTTGACGTATCAATTTGTAAATGAGATCTCTCTTTCCCATTCAAATCCACCAAGAGCTCTCGATGGGGAAAGTGAATGGTTCTCAATTATTATTGATATTCACTTTAACCATTCACATTATTAAAAATAATTTTCCTCACAATCCTTTCAAACAAATGACAATTGTACTAAATATTCCTATATAAAACTATATATGTTTAACTGTATATAAGTAGGTATTATGCTTAAATATATAAAAGTATGTATATAATATATATGGAATAATTAAGTGAAGAGTGAACCAATAATGGTTAAATGTAAAAGTGCAGTGTTGAATATAATTGTTAGTTAGAGAATGAAAAGAGTAACTGAGGAGTCTTCACATTCCACCAGGACCTTTAAATCCCAACTTCCACCTTTGAAGCCTTTGATTGCCACCACATGTGGAATGGATAGATGTACATAGGTAGGTGTAGAGAGAGGTATACATTAAGTACAGTATAATGAATTGGTTACGAGGGGAGTCACAACCTGAATTCACTCCAATGGCGAGGTCTCCACTCAACAATAACATTACATTAACTACAGAATGCATGGAGTAAATGTATTTATTATCATTGAATATCATTGGGACCTCCTTTATCACACTGTTAAGATATATTGATTTGAGTCGCCCGAGGACAATTAAGAATTTACAATCCGGAATCACCAAAGGGTTGTTGATCCTCCTCAATCAAAATATCCTTCCTTAAATTCATTTATTAATATTTCATTGAGTGCTGTGGACAAAGTGTGTTAAGTCTGTTCACTCAATTTCCTTCTACTGGCATTTATATGTACGTATTATAATGCAAATGTTATATTGGTTTTATTGATTTTGAGTTCAAATGCTGAGGATGTTTTTAATAAAGCCAATCAACCTCATGCTGTGGATTGAAGATTGTAAAACTCCTGAAAAAATTATTGTTATTTATGCATTATTGTATATTATATTATAGCATGTCTTATTATTATTGACACAAATTATAAATTGTGTCTTTAGGCATCAAATTTTAATCATATGAGTTTAACGTACTTTAATAACAATTTCCTGGATTGCTCTTAAACATAATATTCATTAAGAATTTGTTGGTAATAATTCATTAAATAAACAGGACATTGCTTATTATTAAACACGTATTTTAGCTATTCATTATGAAGAAATATTTTTATTACGAAATGATACAATATGAATATTTGTATATTAATAAATCCAATTAAATAGATATTAATATTACCTAATATGTATAGTTAAGTAGTTAAGTTCCGGGAGTTTAATTCTGCCTAATGTACTCTATACAAGTAAGGTTCAAAGTCAACAAGAAGGTTTTGCGGTTTTGCTAATGTATTTTTATACATGTGACTATTATTCGTTCAGACACTTTATAGGAAATAAAATTTGTAATAAAATGGTTTACTGAAATGAATTCAAGTTAATGCTTATTTTGTAATGTGCATTATGTGTACCTATTAAGTTATGTATAATGGAAGTTACAGAAGAATGATTGTTTAATTATTTAAGCAAGATTATTTAATAATCGCTTTCTAAAATTCAAATAATTAAATTCTTTTAAACTAAATAATCCATTTAGTAGCGTTCATAAATTCATTTCCCAGAATATAAGTATGAGATACACATCCACAATGTAATGTACGAGTACATATTAATTGTAAGTATAAAAGTAACGTTTGTTTAATGTTAATGGAAATTTAATCGCTGGTTGTAGTTTGAGTTAACCAAAAGTTAATCAATTTCATGTTTGGAATGAGAAATTGAATCTCAATGTTTTGCGTCTGACTGTAAGCGGCGAGGAAGCGGCTCTTCACAAGTTGTAAAATTGCCAACGTGTCAACTTGGGATCTTGCGAATTTAATTTCTTTTTCCCATTTTTGTCAGCAGCTGATTAAATAAAAAAGTTAATTAGGGCTGTCGCGTCATCATTAAAAATTTATATTCGAATTGTTCATTTTGATTCATCTTTTGCTTATGGTTTAAAATGAAGATTAACATTTTCTTCCTTCTCTTTTCTCTCAACTCCTTCGCCAGATCTCAAGATTTAAAAGACATCCTTTACGAATGTTATGACTTCGACTGTCAAGGTACATTAATGTTCTTTATCCTTAATTATTAATCTTTAAACGTCTTAATTATAATTTATTAAATTATAAGGACATTATAATTCTATTAATTTTTATTTTAATTAATTCCAGTTCCGATCTCATGGGGAAAAACTCTTCAGATGTATTCAGCCAAGTCAGATAAACACTTGTCATTTAATAGAAATGAAGATGTGATTGTAGTCGCTAAACCTGGAGATAAAACTAAAGATGATGAAGGATACGTTGCAATTGTAATGATCACCACGATCAATTAATTACCTATTTATGAACTTTAATAATTAAATTTCGAGGATAAAACAATATGATGCAATGATGCAAATAATGAATGAATTAATATTTAATTGCAGTTTATGATTTAATTAGATTCGCGGTAAAGTCGGCCTTGTTCCTCCATCAATGATTCGAGAAGACCGAATGGGAAAGAAAAGATTACTCCAAAGATATCCATTCCAATTTCTTCCCATTTGGACCGAAGAATTAACCAATGAAGAATTAATGTCAAGTGAGCAGATTGATCCTGATAACCAAAACACGGGAAGTTTACCACAGGACAATTCGAACAATGTCAATTCAAAGGTCGATTCGAAGGTAAATGCAGAAAATGAATCAACATCAGGTGAAGAAATAAAAATTGAAGAAAATAACGGAATTGAGTCAGAGGTCGTCGACGGAACAACATTTTTAATCGAACCATCAACAACATCAAACGATCAATCAACTCCTGGTTTATCAAATGAAAATGATAATGAAAATGACATGGAAAATGATGATGAAAATGAAGGTGATTCTGCGGATGTTGAATCACAGGAAACGGCAAGTGAATCAACTGAAGCTGCAAGTTCCGAACTTCCGTTTCCTTCCGATTCAAATTACAACAACATTCCAACGCCTAGTTCTAACCAAATTGATCTAAATGTTGAATCAAGTGGAACTCAGAACAATCCGAATCAGAACAATCAAGATTCCTTACATCATCCAAATGACTTAGAGTCAGATGATCAAAATGAGAATAATTCGACCTTCGAAGATAGTTATGATAATAATAACTCCCTTTCTAATGATTTTGACCTTGATGACAATAACACATTTAGTGGGGAAAATGAAACGGAGGAATTTACAAATCAAATCCTTACAGATGAAGAACAAAGAGATTCACAATTTAATCAAAATGAGAATGAACAAAATGAAACTGACGAAGAAGAAGAAATTTTAAAAAAATCGATTGAAATTGAAATTCCCAGCCTTCCACCTGCACCTTTTATTGATGATGAGCAAATTGAAGAAGCAACTTCTGAACCACTTAAAGAAAATGAACCAGAGATGGAAAATAATCCAATGGAAGGATTTTCCGAATCTTTTCATTCTGTTAAACATCAAGAACCAAAACCAATAGAATCAAAACCAATCGAAGTAAAGCCAATTGAAGTAATACCAATTGAAGTAAAACCAATCGAAGTAAAGTCAATTGAACCAAAGCCTATTGAAATAAAGCCAATTGAAGTTGAACCCGAAATATTAAAAATTAAAACTCCTGAAATCACAACAGAAACTCCAGTTGAATTAAATGATTTAAATAATGAACAAGTTCCGATATTGAATATCGAAATTGAATCAACGCCGCCACCTTTAACAATAAATGAAGAAGAAGAAAAATCTTCATTTTTTGGATTGTATGACACGGTCACAAAATGGTTCTCTTCAGATGATGGAAAAAAAGACCAAGAAAATACCGAATTAAATAATCAAATTCCAACTGAAGTTCCAAATGACCAGATTGGTGAAAGTAATGAAAAATCAGATGACAATCAAACCGCTTTCGGAAAACTCTCTGAGAAATCATTACCGACAGAATCAAATGGGGTTAAAATTGAATCACAGCCGAGTGTTGAAATTAATCCAATTGTGTCTGAAATGAAAAATGAAATGAATGGAGATGAAAAAGTAATTGAAGAAAAAAAGGAAATTGTTGATCCAATTGACGACATGATGAAATCTCGATCTTCCCAACAACACAACGTTGAAGAGACAACTCCAAGTCCAATAATTCATGATTCACATTTAAATGAAGATAATTCACAATTTACAACTCCTGAACCTGAAATGACATCTCCTATACCTCGTGTAGAAAAAATCCATTCTGAACACAATCACGCTGAACATCACCATCATCATCCAAAGGAACCAAAAGAAGAATCAAAGTCAAGCATTCTTTTAATTATTAAACATTTGAGTTCCACTTTACTTCAATTTCTTCCTGAACATCTTCAAGATACAATTTTAGATGTTGATGACGCGCTCGTGTTTTCTGGGATTATCGCACTGACTTTGATTTCAATCTGCGTTCCTTATTTCTTCATTGAAGGTTTTTTTGCTGTTCGGCCACTTAAGAAGAAAGTTGTTGAATTGAACAAAAATTTATGGAAGGTTTGTTTTTTAACTTGAATGCATTATAAATTACAATATTAATTACAATTATAATTATAATGCAATTAACATTATAATGTTAATAATTGTATTAAATTTCCAACTGTAAGTTAATATTAATTTAATTGATTTTGTATTAAATTTAATAAAGGTTCGATCGGCTTATGAAAACCAACAAGAAGAATTTGCCCATTTTAAAGAAAAAGCTCTGGCTTATGACGAAGATAAAAATCGAATTGAAGAATTGGAATTTGAATTGGAAATTGTTAAGAAATTGGAAGGGAAACAGAAAGAGCAAGTGAGAGTTCTTCAAAAGGAAATTAAACATTCTGCGAGAGTTGCTTCACAAGTTGAAAATCTTGTTGAAACAACACTTGAAGCCAAAGATAAGGTATTTTGATTTAATTTAAATGATTTAATTTTAATTTTTTAATGATAATTAATTAATGTATTATTCATGTATTTTAATTTTATTTATTTGTTCATTAAGGCTGTAGAAGAAAAAGAAAAACTTAAATCCGGATTAACCAAAGTTCAAGAACTTTTACGTAAAACTACGGAAGAGTCTGAACATTACCAAGGACTTTATTCGAATCTGTCAATGGATTTTGAACTTGAAAGACACGCAGTGGAAACTTTCAGACTTAAGAACGAAGCCTATGAAAATGAGTTAAAAGACATCAAAGGGAAATTAGCAGCTGAAGTGGATTTGAGAGAAAAAGCAGAAGATGAAATTGATCTTTTGTCCAATGAGAAATCTCAACTTCATGAGGAAACTTTGGATTTAAAAAGAATCTTGGCCCAATATGAGTCAACTGTGAGTAATTTAAATTCAGAAATTGGGCACAGAGAAAGCGAATTGGCTGGGCTTAAAGAATTATTAGGGGAAGATTCCCCACTGGTGGAAATATCGGAAATAAGAAATCAATTATTGGTCGCACAAGAAGAATCCATTTCTTTGGCATCGAGGCTTGAAGCTGCGAATTTAGAAAAAAGCAGTCTGCTAAGTAAGTTAAATATATTTTAATTAAATTGTGATTAAAGTTCGATACAGTTATTAAATAGAGAATTATTTAAAATTAAATTTCGTTAGGTTAGGTTAGGTTAATAGTTATTTTATTAAATGGAGAATTATTTAAAAGTTAATTTTAATTTAATGAGAATTATGTTAAAAGGAATAATTTTAAAATCTTATTTATTGTTTTATAGAGAGAGTTGAAGCATCAGACGAAGAATTATTCGATTTGAGATCGAATAAAGACACGGCTGAGAATCGTCTTCATGTTCTTGAACAATGGTTTAAAGAAAAAGAAGACGAGCTCAAAGGAGTCGTTGCGAAATACGAAGCTGAGAAATCAGTGAGGGGAAGAGACAAAGATGATCTTATTTTACTAATTGAAGAAAAGGACGAAGAGATTTCTCAACTTCTACAGAGAACTGATGCTCTCAAGACTGAACACGAAGAAGCAAAAACAGCCCATAGGGCTGAAATGAGAGCTCTGGAATCAAAAGGACATGAAAATTGGGTAACATTTTTAACCTGTGTTAAAATATTAAAATTAAAATTAACCCTAATATTAATCATTAATTAACTGTTTAAGGTTTGCAATCAATTATGTTTTTAAATAGCTTTCGCTGTGCCAATCGGAAAGAAAAGCTCAAGATTATCGCAAAGAAGCTGAGATCCTTCGTCAGAGACTTTTAGCTTTAACTAAAGAAAAAGACTTTTTAGATAACCGTAAGGAACATAATTATATTGAACATTAAACATTATATTAAACATAATTAAACTATCTTGATAAATTAATTAAAATTAACGTTTTTTACTGAATTTGATTAAAATATCTAATTTAACAAATTATAGTTAATTTATAATTTTATAAATCTTGCAGAAGACGGAGGGAGCGTAAATGGAGACGGTGGTCTTTTTGGTTCTTTGATTCCTCCCGAACTCGTTCCACTTCCAATAGATGAAATGATCGATCCTTTTTTCGGATCCGATTTCTTGCCTCCTCCACCATTGCCTTTGGGGGAAGAAGACCATCGTCCACCTCCAGTTGGCCGATTCTCTCCAACCTACTCCGATGAGGATATTACACTCTCCCCAATATCGAGGAGTTCAAGAAGACCAAACAACCTTTCTGATACGAGGTCATCTAGGTCAAATTCTCCTCCAAGTGGAGGAAGAAGAGGAAGTTGGAGAAGACGTCAAAGACCCGGTGGACCAATAACTTCCTCTCCTGTTAACCAATAACACACTTCTTAACTATAATTAATATAATGACCTTTCGCCTTAAGAAAAACTTTCACCTTCTTCAAATATTTTTCATCGACCTTTTCCTTGTAAAGTGAGTTCAAATGCTAAGGTTTAGATTCCCGTATTTAACAAGTCATGGTGCTTGACTCATGTTGATTCATTTATTCTATTACAATAAGGTTTATTTATTATTTACGATAATTATCATTATTGGTATTTATCATTTTTAGTGAACTTCAACATTTTGAATAATTACAATAATTACATTTAATATTTATAGTTGTTCAAGATAATTATAATAATTGTTTAATAATAATTGTTATTTTGTAATTTAAACATATTTTGTCGATGTTTGAGGTATTTATTGTAATTGAACGATTCATTTTGATTTGTAATCGAAAGCTCAAACTTGGTTCATATTCTTCATATGGTTAATTCTAAATATTTTATTTATCGGTTAAATAGTTTGTATTATTAGTTTATTAGTAAAATTGTGATTTAACTACGGTATTGTTTTATTAATTAAATTTCGTTAATTCGACAAGGGCTAATTTAAAGTGGTATTTACCTAAAATTTTATACATCAATTACATGATACATCACACCCATTAAAAATCCAATACCAATTACTTTATTGAGATTAAATATTTCGGTTGTTAATTATTAAAATCATTTCTTATTTTCATATTAAACTATAACGTTAAATAACTTAAATATAATAATCTTCCAAAGTTGTTTAAAATATCAATACAAATTCATGGATTAAATGTTTAATTTCATTACATCATACAACAACTTCTATTTCGTACAATTGGATAATGAGCAAAAATTGCTGTAATGTTTCTGGATGCATTGAAGATAGGCGTAAAGGGTTGAATTCATATTGAATGATTTTGGTCATTGATCATGGAAGGATTTAATCAATAGGGAAAGATACATTTTGCCTCGAGCATTTCATTTGGCATAGTTTTCCCTTCTACCGTAATGGCGGAATTGTTCACCATATATCTAGATAGGTATAAGATATATTGTGATATATATCATGAGAATTCATCCAACATCTTCAATAACATCCGCGTCTTAATTCAATTCCTTGTTAATTGAATACACCGAGTCTTTCACTTAATTCAACATTTAACTACTTGAGTTAAACTTGAATTGAACGTGAAGTTTGGAGTTGCATCTTTAGCCAACATTTACATTGTTGCATTTTTGGTTGATTTTCAAAACTCCTCCTTCGATTGTCAGCAAAAGTGAAAGACGGTCGGTTGGTTGACAGAAGATCAATTTATAAATGACCAATTGTTGTAATTGCATCACTAACATTACAATTACAACAATTTACAAGTTGAGTTCTTTTGTGTTTGGAACTCAAACCAGTTAAAATTTGTTAAACTCGTTAATTATTATCTTGATGACTTTTACCGTTCAACATTAACGGTTCCCAATCGTAAGTCGATAATTGATGTTAATATAATTATAATGGTTATTAGTACGACATTTATAGAAGTGATACAAGGTTAATAACTTTTATTGTAATTGTTATTTTTCTTCTTTAGGGTCAATTGAGCCGAGATGTGATGGATTCGATTTCTTCTTGATATTCTAAATCAGTAAACATTTAATAATTTAATAATTATGACAAATATTATTGTTATCCCTTTCGCAATCTCCTTTATTTTCCTAATTTGGTCTTAAATTGCACATCGTTAGCAACAATTTGTTTTACAAAATGCAAAGCGAAATAATTTAAACCATTTTGGAAATCATAGTTTCCCTTTGCATTTTGTGAAACATTTCTAAATGAAACCTATAGTTTCCCTCTGCGCTTAGCGGGTTTTCCATTTTGGAAACCCGGGTTTCTACGTGCGAAGGAAAGAGTTATTTATTTATCGATATAATATAGCTTAAATGCATAATTATAATTATGTTATATATAATATGTTACTTATTTAAACAACAACTTATGTCTAGCTTATTGTTAGTTTAGCTAACTGGGTAAAATTTAAATTAGCGTTTATTGATTATTTGTTATAAATTGTGTTCAATTTTCAGAAATCTGATCAATTTTGGACGATGTCTCGATATAAATCGTTCCGGGGAAGGAATAGCGGAGGAGCCGGAGTTCAATTCGACAAGCTCCTTAAGGTCTGCAGCAATAGCAAAAAAGCAAATCCAACGAAGTCCATTGGATCAATTGGACGCTTTGGGCTTTCATCAAATTCTTCTTCATCATTCAACGATTTTTCAAGTAACAATTATTAAACTTTTAAATTAAAGCAATTAAATTAATTAATTAAGAAGTTTACAATATTTGGATAAACCAACCAAATAAACTATAAATATTTAACATAAATATGTTAATTAAATAATAATAATTAAATAATTTAAACAGATGATGACTTTGACATTTCTTCAAAGAAGCGCCTTCGATTGGATCTCGGAAAAACCAAAAGTTCCGATCCATTTGAATCCGACCCGTTTAGTTTTCACGGCCAGTCTGAAATCATCATGAAAAATGCTCCGCTCATCCCCCCACAACCTCCGGTGTTTAAACCTAAAAAATTCTTCAAATCTCGGAACCCTGTCGAATTCCAAGAATCCCCCCCAGAGGAAAAAGAAATTCTTCCTCCACTTCTCACCACCCCAAAGAAACGAGGACGAAAGCCAAAGAACCAACAACAGAATAATGTCACACCGAAACCTCTTCCCTTCACTCCGGCAAAAGAACGCCGAAGGAAAGAGCAAACATTAAAAAATACAACCAATGTCAGTCCCCCCGACACTTCCCCGAACAAACCCATCAAATTGAGGATATTTAAAGATAAAAAAACCTCCAAACTCGTTTCCGTCTCCGAAGGTCCACCCAATTTAGAAGAACAACCCGTGGTTGCCCGGGTGGCCCCGAGGGGCCGAGGTCGCCCGCCAAAACAAATACCTGAAGAGAAGAAACCAAAGCGTGGAACCAGGCAGTCTAAACGACACCGAAATTCAGATTCTTCGCTCGAAGCGATGCCAGTGTTAAGTCGTGCTCAAAGTATTGATGAACCTCTTGAGGATTCAGACGAAGAATCGCAGTTTTTACCACCACCACAAAATAATTCTAATTCATTTGTGAAAGGGAAGAAATTCGAAGAAGATGCAGAATTTCAAAAACTTTCCGAAATTCTTTCATCGATGGAAGAAGGCGATGAAAATGACACGTCTGGGAGTTCAAAGGTCAACGAGCCTTTTTTTCCTCCAGCCGAACCGGTAAATTTACCTCAGCCTAAAGTGACCGACCCTCATGACATTCGCTCAATATTGGAAGACGACTGGGACGACACTTTTGAAGAAGAAAGCGGAAAGAAAAGTTTGAGCCCGCCAAAAATGTCACGATTTGATATGTCGATCTTCGGTGAAAAGAAAACTCATTTAAATCAACATGAAGAAATTCACCATCAACATCAACAACAAAATCAACATCAACAACAGCAAGAGCAATTACAACAACAACAGCAACAATTACAACAACAACAGCAACAATTGCAACAACAGCAACAGCAAAACACATCGTCTCAATTTCCTCATCAAGGACAAAATTACGGCCAACAAAATTATGATAATTTCGATGCAAGGGCATCGGGGACATCGGGGCAACAATTTGGAAGTGAACCAACTCCATTTAATACTTCATATGCTGTTCGAAATTTGCTCAATTATCCTCAACCACATTACGAAGGTGACGAAATTCCCCCGATGCTTCAAGACATCCAAACTGAAGTTCATAAAGAAGTTTTTGATCAAAAAGAAGGAATTCACACAGCACCAATTCCAACAAAGAAAGCTTCAATTTTTAAGTCGAGAGCTCATGGAAGCAAAACAGCTGAAAGTGGTGAACCTTTGAACCCAAAGAAACGCCTTGCTTTGTACAAGCACAAGTTTGAGGGTCAGGAAGAAGTCAAAGAAGTTCAACCACCAAATCGGCTTTCTTCTGAATCGGATTTGAATGATCTTGATTTCAACGAAGAACCGGATTTAACCCAAGAAAGATATCGAGTTGAAGGGAACGGATCTTTTGGGGCTCCGGAGACCGTCAATAAAGTTTTGTGCAGGAAAGAGGCCAAGAAACTTTTTACTGTTGTTAAGAATGTAAAGGCGATACACGAACTCCAAGAGTCAGGAGAATTCCATGAGTTTGATGGAGACGTTTGGTACATTTTGGAAGATCTCAAAGATAAAAATTCTATTACAAGCCGGTAATTACAAAATTAATTAATTACAATTAAAATAATTTTACTTTATTGTTTTAATTTTTAATTTAATTTTTACTGTAATTTTTAATTTAATTTTTAATTGTTCTTATTTTGTTTCAGTTGTCTGTCGGCCATCAGTTTAGCGATGCGCTGTATGGAACCTGCATTTAGAATGCATTTACGAGCCCATGGAACAGTTTCTGAATTTTGTAAAGAATTAAGAGATGCGCCAACTAACCCGGTTAATATAAATTAAATACAATAAATAATAAATTAATTTATCTAATAATGTATAGATTTAATTGATTTATTTTGTTGTATTTATTGTTATTTTTTAGGCTTTGTCCATGCTTGCAGCAACAGTTCTTTTCGTCCTTAGCCAAGATCGTCTCAATATGGATTTGGACACTGAGAGTCTCATGTTGATAATTGCACTTGCGAAAACTTCATGGCAGCCAATGTGCTTAGACGATAATGCCGAACTTTTGAAACACAGTCAAAGAGTGATTGATTTATGTACAGAAATGAAAGCACGTGGTCACGCCAAACATCTTAAACTTGAACGAATCACAGCTTCCGAACTCGCTCTGGAAACTTTGCTTTATTTGACATCTAAAAGAGCAGGTGAATGGGTCAAACACGAACTTCGATCTTTGGGCGGTTTAGACTTCATCGTGACTGAAGTTGGAAGTTCGATGAGATTCCTTTACGAAGATCTTTTAACTTCTGGATGGTTTTCCGAAGTTGTGATTGAAAGATTGTGGAAAATCGATCGTTGTCTTCGGGTCCTCCAACAAGTCACTTTCAACCATGAGGAAAATAATGGTTATCTTCTGGGTCGTGGGGATACTCCGACACCGCCAGACTCCCCGGCTATTTTTATTAGCATTTTCAGATTTTGCTATGACCAACTTTCGCTTTTACCGAGAGGAGCAGAACCGGCGAGTGTTTTGAGAGAAATTCTCTTTTCGGCTCTGAGGGTTCTTGTGAATTTATCTCACGACTATAGAGGAATTGGTATGTCAATTTAATTATTTATAAATTGTCTAACCTAACCTAACCTAATAGTTTTACTGTTTATTAAATTATTAACATTTTTATTCTATTTTGTTTAATGGCTATAACTGTAATTATATTAAAATCGATCAATTATGTTAAATAATATGTTAAATATTGATTGTGATTTGTGGTTTTTGATTTAATCTTTATAAATTATTTCAGTTATGGGAAGTGAAATTCTTGGATCTGTTGATCATTTCATTGATTTGACTCTCCATTCCGTGTTTCATCTCACTTCCAAATTCCCAGACGAGAAAATATTTGATCTCCTCATGCATGTAAGTAAATAAATTACTGAATTACATAAATACAGATTATTTTATTTACAGATTATTTGTATTATTGTATTTAAAGACATTTTATTGGATGAATTATTTGATAATGTGTAAGGAATGTAATTGTGATTATAAATGATTTAATTTAATTTTTTAGTCGTTCTGCTTATTGCTGAACCTTGTCGAACATAGTAAAACGAACCGCGAAGTTATACTCAATTCAAAAATTCGTCGAATTCAAGGCGACGACGAAGGATATTCAGGGGAAGAGGAATTTCCGTGTCTTGAAGCTCTTGTTCAATTGTTTCTCGGGAAGGAAAGATCGGCCAAGAAGGAAGAAGCCTCTACGGATGATATTTTGACTAAAGGGCCAGATCAAGACAAAGGGAAGGACAAAGATCAAAGTCAACAATCAACTTCACAATCTTCACAAGAAAAGGAAACGGACACTTCGTCCGTCCAAGACACGATTGACAAATTGATTCAAACTGCTGGGAAACATATGGAGAATTCTCTCATTGCTGCTTACATTTCACTTTTATTGGCATATCTCATTATGGATGAGCCTGTGATTAAAATTAAATAAATTAAATATCCTTTTAATATATTTATATATTTTAATCATGATTTTCGCCATTAAAAAATGAAAGATTTAAATTTAATAATTAATGATTGTTTTTCTAGATGTATATTGAGAAAGTAAGATGGATGATGCCAGAAGGGAAATATTTACCTTTGATGATTTTCCTTAAAAAATTATTCAATTTCATGTCCATCACATCTTCGGTAATTTTTTAATTCCTAATGTTATTAAAGCATTTGGCTTAATATTGATAAATTAATTAATTGGTTAAATAATTAATGATTATTTTCTTAGGCTTCTGGAAGCACGAGAGGATTGAAAGCGACTGCAATTGCGCTCAAATTTTATGGGAAATGTGATCCAGGTTCCAACGAAGAACTTAAGAAAATAATCCCCGATTAAATTTATCTTTAATACGATTAAAGACTTCAATTGTTTCTGCACATCAATTCACGAAGGAGTTTGAGACACGAAATGACAGATGCTTAGCATTATTTGTTTATAGCAGTTGATGAGGATTTTTATATAGAATTCTAATATTTAATTACAAATATTTTTTTAACTTTGACGGTATTCATTCATTGACTTAATGAAACATTAAACCCACGATCTTTGTTTTCTGTTCTTGTTTTTAGGATTTATTATTGTATTATTTTTCATTCTTATTTAATGTAAATAATATATAGTTATTTAATTATTAAATAAAATTAACTGTAAAATATTATGTTATTAAAAAAAGTGTATAAATATTATTAATTTATCAATTTGACTTTAATACTTAAGTATAGTGATGTAAAGTTGTACCAAATACTTATTAAAATGGTCGAATGTATTTTGAAAAGAAGAATTAAATGTTTAGCTAACTTCAATTTTAAACATAAAATCTTATTTGACGAGTTTTACTTAAAAGTTAATTTTTAGAATTTCAACCCAAAAATATGTTATATAATAACTATTGCAATATACATAATAATTAAGTAAAGATTAATCATGTGACATCTTATGACCACACAAAAATAACTAATAATTTGATCACAATACATTTAAATTTTATGATACACGTTTTTGTACAAATTACAATTAAGCAATGGATATAATGATAAGAAAAAATTGTCAATTGGTTAATTAAATTTTTAATAGAGGCATAAAAATGTGCAATAAATTAAAAAATGTATGATACCAATAAAGTCAAGTTAAAATTATAAAATATAATTACTGAATAAATCTTGAAAGAGTTTACTCATAGAAAAAGTTTTTGCTTTATTCTCACATTTAGCATCTTTATTCATACATGGTCCAGTTTTAAATGCGAAAATATTTTAATGACAATTTAGCACATTATTAAATAAGCGTTAAACATTGTAAAATGTTAATGATCGATTAGTGTTAATTATTTTAGTTTATTAATGCTTTATTAGTAATTAGCACGTTTATAATTTTTAAGTGACTTTATAGCACGTGCAAATTATATAAAGTCGACTCGTTAAGCAATTTGCATTCTAAACATGCCTGGTTTAAAGCTTAGGGCTTATAGCCATCTAAACTATTGTGCATAGCTAATGTATAAAGGTATCGCCTTTTAATGTAAGTATACTTGAATGGTGAAAATGTAAAATGTTTAAAATACTATGTAAAAGGAGGCCATTCCGAAGACTCCAAAAACCGTGATGAGGCCCATGTGCCTGTGTTGGGTATTTGGAATAGGTATAGTCCTTTCGAATGCATTGTGACTGTGACTTCAATAGTGGTATGCATGCATGGTGTGAGGGAAAGCATAGGGGTTTTCACTCTTTTCTTCGCGGCCTCTGTTGTTGAGGCCCAGAACAAGCCCAGGGTTTTTTCTTTTATAAAGAGCGCTCAGAGTGGTCTTTGGCACAAAAGGGGCACGAAGTTAGGGGATTCGTCTGGCGTGGGTGACGGAGGTGGACGAGAGCTACGGGAGTTAAAGTTGCAGTCAACGTACGGGAAAGAGAGAGGTCGAACACTGCGAAACGTGAATTGCAAGAAACAGGAAACAGCGATAAGCAATTACGCTTTAATTGTTTTTACTCATTCTCAACACAATGTAATTGAACCCAAGACCTCAATCGGGATCCGAAAACACCCGCAAAATGTCAGACTCATCAAGGAGACGAAAGCGAGGTCAATATCTTTTAATTATCATATTACATTCTATTTTGACAAATCGTGGAATCCCATTTGATTCAATAAGAGAAAAACCATTGTCTATTATTTCAATTTAAGATATTTTTGCCAAAATTGCCAATTGGTTTTTTTATTTAATGTTTTATTGGTGTTTATTTGCAATTTTATAATGAATAATTACAATTAATGTTAAGTTGTCAAACTTTAAATTAACGTAACCACTTTCGTTTATTGTAAAACAAAAACCTTTATTGGCCTCACCCTTGGCCTCATTTTCTTTTTAAAGAATCGATGAGATCATTCGTCACACACCTATGATGCAAGATGCAATAATTAAATCCCTTTTATAATAAGTTTATTGCACTTATGATTTAATAGCTCAATTATCTAAATAACACAACAAGCTTTCAATCATTAAATCCCTTCCAAGAATAATTAACTTTCTCCCAACTTCCCTTTTAGCTTGAATGTGTACGGGTTAATTAACTTATTAAGATTAATTTGTTTACCTTCTTATTTTGATTTGTTTTTTAAATTTGTATTTATTATACAATATTTATTTATTTCAGAACCGTCTCCTGATATAACTGTGATCGGTCGGGATAAAAAGGTTCGTCGAGATGTTCCGGATGGAAAGAAGAACGTGGAGAAGACGAAAGAAGGTCGGAACAGCAAAAAGTTTAAAATCAAAGCCATTCTCGGTGAGCCATCTTCACCCGAATCGGACTTTGAAAGAAAGGTGCCTTTGAAGAAGAAGACCAGAATGAGGAAGAAGAATTCACCATCAAGTGAAAGTCCACTTGACCTCGCTCCAAAATCCCCACTGGTTGAAAATGTCGATGGGATTGGAGGAAACTACAATTCACCTCCGACCCTTGTCCCCCAAACCTCTTCAGGAAGGGTCACACAAGACAAATCCAAAAATTTACAAGAGTTTCCATTGCCACCAAAATCTCCCAAATCTCCAAGAGCTCAACCAATCGAACAGCCGAACTCTCCAAAATCTCCCAAGTCACCAAAATCCCCCAGAACTCCGAAAAATTCAACATATGAGGCACCGAAATCACCGAAGTCTCCCAAATCACCTAAAAGCAACTTACAAGAAGCGCCTTCATCTCCGAAATCGCCTTCAAGCCCACGTGAGTCAAGAAGAAACCCTGGAGCTGGAAGAAATAAAAACCTTGCCGAAGAGGCCCCCGAAGAAACCGAGGGGAATCAAAAAACCTTCATTTCGGCCGACAATTCCACGAAGACTCCAGAGAAGAAAACCCCACCAAAGGAGGCCGGAATTTTCAAAGTTCCCACTATTCCAACACCACCTGGATGTCGAAACGCCGTTGTTAATCTTCAACAATTGGTCATTGGCCCAGGACTTAAGAAACCACCCGGAGCTAAAAAACCCCCACAGCCCCGAATCCCCGGCAAAGAAGTTGCATCCGATTTGTTGAGTTACAATTGGCCTCAACGGGATTATTCTTTTTTGTCTTCCCCTTCCGAAACGCCGGTTTACCAACAACGGTATGAACGGAAAGTTGCCCTTAAAATTAGCAAAGTCGACGAAGCGAATAAGAAAGATGAGGAAGAGAAAAACTCGGCGGTTAATTTGGAATTTCAAAATTCTGAAGGATACGGAGGGATTCAAAAAGAAGAGAAATCTTTGAAGGATCCGAATGGAATTAAAAGAACGAGGGACGAAGTAAGCGGATCGGAAAATGAGGAAGGGGCCCGGAGGTCAAAGCGACTTATTAAAAATGAGAAACCGGTTTATAAAGAAGGCGTCGAATTTGAGAATGTTGACCCGAAGTTAAAAAAGCAAACCACGATATTGACCCAGAAAGAAATCGTCTTTGCTAAAACTTTACACAATAAACTTAAAAATGTTACGAAACAGAAAACGTTGGATGAGGTCGAGACGGTGCCGACCATCGTGAAACCTGAGGAAATTGGCGATGGAAAAATTTCTCCTGCTCAGCAAAAAGCCCAACTTGACAAAGCCGTGGTAAAAACATTTATTAAATATCAAATTTCATTTTTAATGGTTTTAATAGCTGTCTAGAAATGATGACTTAACTGTCTGGTTTTGCAAAGTTCAATATTGAATATTATTTATTCAATTTATACTTGCCTATTTATTATTCAATTTATATTTAATCTGTCTGTGTTAAATTTTAATGGGTTTATTTTATGGTTATTACTTCAGTTAAATATGAGAACGTAATTCATGAAACTTGATAATATTGACGATATTTAATGTCTGTGAATATTTAAGATTCAAATGAGGGGATTCGATCGACCTGGGAAAATAAAAGGCTTTCGAATTACAAACTTGATGTGTTGGGCTGATTATGGAAAAGACAAAGAATGGCATCAAAATGTATGTATTTTAATGTATCAATGCTAACTATGTATTTCTATATACTATTCCTTAATTATAGTTAATCATTTAAAAGTGTAATAATTACACTTAACTTAAAGTTAGCTTAAGAATATTACATATGCTGTGTGCTTTAATCTAATGCCTTTTTGAACGATGATTTTTTAGGCGAATTTCATATTCGGAGAAAACGGGTCGGGTAAAAGTGCCATGTTGACCGGAATTCTGCTTGGTTTAGGGGCAAAGGCCAAAACAACGGGGCGATCTTCGCGAGTTTTTGGTAAATTATCAATTAAACGTGTTTAGAAAAAAATTAATAATTTATTTAGTTTATTGAATTTAATTGTATTTTGATCATTGTTTGTCTTGTTTGAATATAGGGATGATTCGAAATAACTTACCATATGCGGAAATAGAAATAGATCTGACCAACGATGGAATTTTGAGAGTTGAGACTTATGGAGATCTAATTGGAATTAGAAGAAGAATCATAAACGATGGAAGATCATGGTAAAAATAATGCGAATACCATTATAATTAATAATTGAAAGTTGTATTTATATTTTGAGTTGAAAGGAATATTTAATATTAACATTTAAAACAATATTTATGTTTGATTGTTAAATCTCCATTTTGGCATTCTTTAGGTATCAAGTAAGAAATCCAAATGGTGCATGGAGACGATTGCATCGATTCGAGCTTGACAGAATTTTGGCCACTCTTCAAATTATGCCTGACAATCCGTTACAGTTTCTTACTCAAGATGCCGCAAAGGACTTTTTGCAAAAAACGGATCCTAAATTGAATTACAGTTATTATTACAAAGGAACGTTGCTGGAAAAGTGTGAAGAGCTTATAAATGCATTCAAATTTGATATGGAAGCAATTAACAAAACTCTTGTATCGAAAGATAAGGTAAAATTATTGAGCTCTTATTTCTATATTATTTATATGTAATTAATGTATTTATTAATTATAATAAATTAATTAAATTGGATTTTTACTCGTTTACTCAATTTACAAATTATAATTTGTCTTGTTATTACTTTCTAGTTGTATTACGAGATGGAGCAGAAAGTTGGAACTCTTCAAAAAACGTATGACATGATCCTCAAATTAGAAAAAGCGAGAGAGAAAATCAAAAGATTACACTTTGAACATCTTTGCGCTCTTTCTTATGGAGTGGAAAAGAACATGAAGGATGTTGAAAAAGAAAGGAAAAAATTTGAAGATCTTTTCAAAAAAGTTTGTGATGGACAACAAAAATTTTTGAATGAGAAAGCTGATCATGAAAAGAGTTACAAGTGAGTTTAAATTTCTATAATTTAATTAAATAACAATAATTAAATATTCTCATATTAATGTAGTTAAAGTTAAATGTAAGTTAGAATTTTTAACATTAATGGATTCTCCTTTCATGTTTGTATTTATTTTCTTTAATTCCTTCAGGTTAACGAATAAAGCCGATACGGAAAAACAAATCAAAACAACAAAACAACTCCGTGAAAAGAAACGACATGAAGCAAAGCCAATGAGCGAAGCTTTGCTAAAAATCAAATCTCAGTTAGCTTCTTATGAAAAACAAGTGAAGAGCGAAAGAGTGAAATTGAAGAAAATTGAGGATAAAATTGCAAAGGATAAAAAGGCCGAAGAACGAGATTTTGCCAAAGATCGGGCAATAATTGAAAATGATCGGAAGAATTATGAGCTCCAACTGCAGAAAATCACCGAAAGACATGAAAAGAAACTCGAACAGATTGAAAAGTTCAAAGAAGAAATTGAGAATTTGGAAAGGGCCAAAGAAGCCCCGGAACAAAGAATGACATCTAATAACAGAATGAAAAGTAAGTTGAGAAATTAATAGGAATTTAACAATGTAGCTGATTAACAATTTAATTAACGATTAATTAAACTAAATTAAACTAATTAAAAATTAGGATGATATCATATTGTATTTTACAATTTGTAGTTGTAGTAATTAAACTTTTTCATTATTTTTACAGAGGAGCTTCAGATGAGTTTATCAAGTTCAAATCGCAACGCGAAAAATAACGAGTTTGACAATTCGATGTGTTTCCTCATGAAAAGAATTCAACAATTGGTTTCTGAGAAAAAGTTTCATCAGAGACCTCGCGGTCCACAATTTACTTGCTTTTGCGTTAAGGTAAATAATTGAATTAACTGGACAACCTTTACTTACACACAACATTTGATTGATTTAACTAAATATTTAAAGGAGGAGAAATACATGAAGATTGTCGAACACATTATGTGGAATTCCCTCTCTGACTTTATCGTAGACAATACTGATGACATGTGGCTACTTAAAAGACTCATTTATGAGATTTACCGGGAAGGGACAAAAGAAAGAAGACCAAATGTTTACAAACTCAAAAGCATGTCAAAGGTAGAATTATAAATTAATTAATATTAAATATTAATATTCTCTATAATTATGCATTTATTCAATAACCATTTAGTATTAATTTTAAGAATAAGTTAATGTAAACATTAACAAGTTAAAGCTACGAATTTTTAATGTACTAATTAATTATCTTTAATTATAATCTTTGCAGTTCAAATTGACGAATAAAGCCGTTTGCCAATACCCAACATTAATTGACTTAATAGAAATTAACAATGAAGATGATGTCGTTTTCAATTGGTTGATTCATTCTAAAAATGCTGATCAAATTCTCATCTTCGAAACTGTGAATGAAGCCACAAATCCCCAATTCAGGTAATTAATTAATCACAACAATTAATAAATAATCAAAAACATTTAATTAATAATTCATCATAATTTAATCTTAAACTCAATTAGCGTATTTTTACTATCAATTACATTATTAATTTTTATTTTCTAGGCCTCCGAAAACAACAACGTGTGCTTATTCTCTCGACTTCTATCTTATTAGCTATTTTCCCAAGATGAAAGCTATGGAACAACAATTGAAAGACAAAGTGAAATTTGTCAAATTATTCAAAGTGAATAATCAAGAGTAAGTGGAAGATTAAATACACTTTATTTAAATACAATTAAGATTCATAAATATAAATCACTTTTTACAATTAAAATACATTTAATATATTAAATATCCTAATTTTCTTTAAAAGGCTTTGGAAGCGAGAATTAAAAACCGTGGAAGCTGAATTGAGCAAATTGAACGGCGAATACAATCGATTGGTCTCACTTTTACGTAACATGACGGCACAACTCAAAAGTGCCGAAGCAGAAGCAAGATGTTGCATTTCCGACAAAATCCACATTCAGTCAAAAATGAAAGTTTTGGACGTTGCTGTTGCGAAAATGAATCCAACAGACATGACTTCATATGTACGAACAATTCCATTTGATAACTATCGTATTACAGGCAATACAAACACAACTAATTAATTTACAAAAATTAATTAATTTAATATTAACTATTTTATTTAGATGGAAGAAGTTGAAGAGGCCAAAGAGACAATTGAACAATTAGTGAAAGAAATCGAATCAAACAAAGTTCGTGTGGCCGAAGAACAGGGAAAGTTTGATGCGTTAAAGATAGAAGAAAAACAATTGGAAGGTGAAATTGCTGTCATGCATGAACAATTGAGTCGGGATGATGAAGAGAAATATAATTATAAAAAGAAACTTGATGCTATCCAGAGTGTAAGTTAACTATATAATTACAATTATTAACTAATCATAGTTAGTTTTTTTAACTATTTAGTTATTAAAATAATAGTTTGATAACACTAAATATAATCGAGAATGAAATTAATTTTCAAATTACTTTGTTTAGAAAATCAACCATTGCGGTCAGGAAGTTGAGAAAGTGAAGAAAGAAAAGATAGAATGCGAAGAATGTTATGAGAAAATCAAAACTTTGCACAAAAAAGCACTAAAAGAAGCGAGCTCAAAATGCGAACGAGTCATTACGGACCGGTAAGTTTTTGCTCCAATTTTTAAAGTAAATATTAAATGTTTAATCATTATTTAAAGTTAGTTAGTTTTTAATAGTTGCATTAAATTAAATGTTTTTCATTTTAGGCCTGCACCTGTAGTCAAACAAGAAATTGAAGATCTGACCGAAGAACTGAAGAACAAAGAAAATGAAGTGATGAGAAAAAAGAGCGTTTTTAATGAACTTCAAATTCACATGAAAAAAGTTCGGAAAGTTGGGAATGAAATTGAAATTATTAAATTGCTAATTGCTGTAAGTCAAAATTACTCAAAATGATTAAATATTATCTAAAGATCTAGGCCCTACAATGTTAATTTCTGATAATTAACATATTGCTTAATAATTTCTATTTATTATAGACAATCAAACCTACAATTAAAATGCAAGAAGGCTACTTTGAGCGAACAAAATCAAATTATTCTTCAACGCTTCAAAATAGTTTCAAAACACTAATTGAAAAGCGAAATTATGTCGTAAGCTATTAATTAAATACATAAAATTTTAAATATACTTTTTTAATGAATTTGATTAAAATCTCAATTAGAATATTTAAAATCAAATGAAAATCTTGAAAATCTCAATTAAATTTAATTTCGTTCAGGGCCACTTTGAAATCAACGACAAAGAGAAAACTCTCACCTACATGGTCTTTCCCGATCAAGAGTCAATGAAGAGAGCAATGGGGAATTTCAAACATGATGGAACATTGAACAAGTGAGATCATTAATATAATTAATATTTAATTATTCATTAAACTTGTAAAATACTTATAAAATATACAATAATTAAAATTCCACCGCTAATAATTAAAATTCTTAAACTTAACTTTATTTAATGATTATTTAGGAGCATGTTACGAGATTACAACGCGGGTCTCTCCGGCGGTGAACGATCTTTTGGAACCATCTGTTACCTCATAGCTTTATATCAAATCCTCGAAAATCCTTTTTTCATTCTCGATGAATACGATGTTTTCTTGGATCAGTTGAATCGGAGCACAAGTATTGAAATCCTCATGGAACATGCCAAAAAATACACTGGAGCTCAATTCTTCTTCTTTTCTCCTCATGGAATTAATAAAGATTTGCCACCTGAGGAAGCTCTCGTAGTGAGGTAATTAAAAACAAAAACTTATTATATTAATTATTAAAAAACTATTTTAATAATTATGTTAATTGTAATTAAATTAAAATTAAATTGTTATTTTTAATTTCTAGCCTTCCTTCACCTAAACGAGAAGAAGTTAAAGCATTGAAAGGAAGTTATTTAAAAGCAATCCAACACAATCCATCATTAGTAAGAGCAAGTTAAACATCTGTTAAAAATGAATTCAAAAAATGAATTTCAACCACAAGTGCTTGTTTTATAAATTGCCTTTAAATCTGCCCTATTAAGAAGCCCTTAAACTGATGTCGATTCTTTAAATATGATTAGTAATTAAACAACATTCATTTTATTCTAAATACCTTTTGGGTAGACTGAATGCACGTACAAGCTCACGAAAATTTACCTCTGTCTTCGTGATACGAAAGTATTTTAAATAGGCAATGAATCTTTTCAATTTGGTTATCATTCGTAATTAACAAATTGTAAATTAATGCAGTAAATTAATAATTACAATAATGTTTACTAAAATGGAGGAATGCGGTGATATTAATTGGATCGAAACAAATGTCCATTCAAACATTTCCTAAAGAAAATAGACTTTGATTAACTAATTAATTAACTAAATAATATAACTAACATTAAGTAATAGAAAAATTAATCCTTGTTTTAATTAGTTTTTAAATTAAATATTTAAATAATGTACTTTATAGTAAATTGGTTATTTAAAATTAAGGATTATTTAAAAATTGAAACTGAGCGTATTTACAAAATGTATAATTTAGTTAAAGATTCAAATATTTTTATTTTTTAATTAGGTAATTACCAGCTTGTAATTTAAACGGCTGAGTTCCCGTTGTCAGGTCGGGGTTTCCGGCAAATTGGCAATTGCTAACTTGGAAATTGGCAATGCACGTAAACAATATGGATATTATTTGCCATTATGGCAATTGCCAACTGCCATGATGCATTTTATTCAATTTATTACATGTTAGGTTAGGTTAGGATAGGTTATTTGGCGAAAGACGTCATTCCCATTATTTCTAACTTAACCTAACCTAACATATCCAAAAACAATAGAATACAATCAACTTTGAGTCAGAAAGCAATTGCCATCTTGGCAATTGCCAAAATTTGCCAAAAAAGCTGGAGGGAAAAGTAAAACTCAGCCGAAAAATGTATACTTAAGCATCTACAAAGTAACATCACTAGATCTTAAAAACCGAACAGTTGACTTTAAATCCTTAATATACGTAAAACGATATTTAACTATAATTAAAATAATTAAGAAAACAAACATCATCACAACAGTCTAGAAGAAGACACTTTATTACAAAACACATTACTTACTTAATATTTAATGTAAGTTAAATGTAATCAGGTGGAGCCTCGAACTGTATTAACATGTGCATAATTCAAATATAATTAAATTAAACTTAATTATAATTAATAATGCAATGTAAAATATTAATGTCTACTACAGCGATGCTCATTTTATAAAAAGTCGCAATTTTTATTAAAAATAACGACGTTTAAAATTAATATTTAACAGCAATAGGGCGATGTTGAAGCAAAGTGCGTTGGACAACGCTGTAGTTCCTCTGAAACGTGATATTTCACCAGTTGTTTCATCCTCGTTAAAATAACTTTTTTTGTAAATTAAAAAGTACATCAATAAAAAATAAAAATCACATACTCGTGCGTATTCATTGTAATTTATAGTTCCACTATTAATGATACGCTTCCACGCATCCTATAACCTATGGAGCATACTGACAAACTGATAACTGATAGGTCTGTATAAATATGGAATATGTATGTATGTCTCGAGTCATTAGTCTGGCTGAATTTATATGTGTCTAGCAAGGCTCAGACAAAATACGGTTTAGAAAACATTGAAATTCATTCCTGCAATTATTAGTATTTTTTACATTACCTTTATAAACCATTTTGGAATACATGGGATGTAATTGTCCAGCCATATCTGTAAATACATGCAATGAGTGTCAATAAACAAAATGCTAATCTTGTTCTTGCAAAAATACATACTTGCAGAACTACATACCTGCAGAAATTAAGTGATGAAAGAATCAGCCAAAAGGTACGTATTAAAATGTACAGGCATAAGTAGTTTTAAGCATAAGCATCGCCGTAGGATTTGTAGAAGTCATCCATATCACTGTCAATTGGGTAGAGGTATAATATCCTTAAATACTCCTAATTTACTGCAGGTAAAGAAATTGCATAATTATTCTAACAGTACTGACATTGTTGGAGTACATTGGGCTATACCTTATGTACTTGGTATAATGTACGAGTACTTCTAGTTTGTTCACTTCAATGCCTCCGATTTCGTATATAAATTGTCAAGCGGAACGGAGAAATAAATGCCCATTTATTCACATGTGGACTTCATAGGCGGACGGCAAAGAGTTCCGCAAGGAGAGACTGGGGGGATTACAAGGAGGAGATAGGGAATGGATAGGTGCTCATAAAGAATCTCCTCCTGAGCTGGTGGCTAACCCCAACTTAATATACAAAAGTACTTAAGGTGCTATCTCAATTATCACACCCTCATTATTGAGATTCATAATAATGTTTTTAAAATACCAAGGGCCAAGAAATGCCATTGGACATCGTGTCTCTTTTATTATAATTTCTCCGATGGAAAATGAAAGAGTTGTTCCTTTGCAATTACCTATTTATGAACTCTATGTTTATCATCTCCTAACAACCCTGATTACCTCCTATGAACCCTATGTTTGAATGCGGGAATACCTGTGTGGATATATTTGTATGGAGTTGTATGGATATATCCACATGGATCCCCAACTTGTATTTCTCAGACAAATCAAGTTTCATTTTCATTCCAATGAATAGAAAGACATTCATTTTGAGTGTTTCATTTTCTCTAACCTTCCAACTCGTTAGTCGAGGGAAATGCCGTAAATCCTGCCGAGTGTGAGGTTCCTATTGTTTTAAAAGTGTTGATTCATTGAAAGAACAGTCCCAACTTGACTCAGCTGTGACCAGGAATGGCTAAAGGAGTCGCCTTTTAATTCCAACATTTTCTTTTTCTTCTTCCCCACAGGCCGCCGGAGGTTCATCTCTTCATTACGCCCTCATGAGTGTGTGAGCAAACACTCGGATGGGAATGAGATCAAAACTTGTTCAATTATCCGCTCATTTGCTCTCATCTCCTCACCGCCTCATTCACTCATTTATTATAAATCCGCCTCCCCTCGGTTTCCTCAATCTCATTTGCCTAGACCGCATATAGTTCAACCACTCTTGATATTGGGAAACAACGATGGAAGTAATGAAGTTGCAAAGATTAAATACTCATTTAAAATGAAGGTTCATTACAAAAAGCCCTGATTAAAAGATTTTAAACAGGATCTATCAAGTAGTTAAATTGTTACTTCAATAGAAAAATTTATGCAAAAATTGTTAAATACCTACGCACTACTTAAATACTGTACACATACTTATTCTTATTCGTGTATTTTATTGATTGATGAATTGATGAAAGTGAATTTGTTGAAGAAAAATTAATTATGTATTATAAGTTTTATAAGATACATAATTACCTAATATACATACATAATTGAATACTGAAATATTAATATAAGTATATTACTACTTTATTGGTCTGTATGTAATATTATAAAGTATAATTTTATCAAAACGGTGCAACAAGATTTTTCTTTGTTTTTTACTATTCTTGTTTATTCAAAAATTATTTACTTTTGAATACTTGATTACAATTTAACACAGAATTGATGAGAAGGGAAAACTATAATTTCTAACATTTTTAATAGCGATATTTTTATTGCAACCTTAATTTTAGTAAAAGCACAATATTATGAATCTAATTTTTATGACTATTCTAATTTTCATAATTTCATACAGTGTAAATAATATTTATAATAATAAAGGCTATTATAAATATTAGATAATAAATGCATTCCTCCAAATCATTTATTCATAATTTATTTTATTGTATTCCGATAGAGCCGATATTCAAAAAATCAAGCTTTCCAATACAGACAATAGGCATAAACCTGTAAAAAATGTTGAACGTGATTAATTTTGCATTGGATCCAAATAATATTATTTTAATTATAATTATTTTATTGCATATTTATGTTAGCTTATTTTTACTCACTTTTATAACAGGAAAATTAGCATGATGAGAATTGCACCTCCAGCAATACAGCTCAAGACTACGATTGCCAATGTAATACTTGAACTCCAGTAGCCATTGTATTCACCAGCCGTTCCGCATATGATTGAGATGAAAATAATTGCCATGAGCAATAATACATTCTTCATGACTGCTTTTTGATGATCGCTCAAATGGACCCAAATCCTAAATTTTTAAATATATTAATTATTTAATTATTATAACTCACAACTTTAATATTATTTTAAATTCAAAAATTCATA